>CAUYQU010087690.1:0-21029 GCA_963574635.1 Cheracebus regulus | reverse complement strand
CAATTGCATAGCATTTCACAGGTTTCAATAAAATATTGGTTGGCTGCTTATTTGTTATTTTCATCCCCTATTCCTTCCTGTCTCCATTGTTAAGCACAATTATTGGCATAAAAGAGGTTTTTAATACCCATTTTTAGACTGTATTCTATCCTAGGCAATAAAACAAGAATCCCATTCTCTCTCCCTCTTTCTCTTCCTCTTTCTTTCTCTCTTTCATTCTTTTTTTTCTTTCTTTGCTGTTTCTTTCTTTCTCCTTTTCTCTCTTTTTCTAAAAAAATAAAAAATAAAGAAGAAAACCAATCTTACTCAAACTATTCAAAAAAATGGAGGTGGAAGGAATACTTCCAACCTCATTCTATGAGACCACTACTACCTTGATGCCAAAACCAGACAGATCAAAAAAGAGAAAAATACAGGCTCTGATGAACATTTATGCAAAAATCCTCAACAAAATACTAGCAAATCAAATTCAACAACACATTAAAAAGATCATTCATCATGATCAAGTGGGATGTATCCCAGGGATATAAGGATGGTTAAACATACGTCCACCGATCAATCAATGTGATACAGCCTATCATCAGAATGAAGGACAAAAACCATATGATCATTTCAATTGATGCTGAAAAAGCATTTGCTAAAATTCAACATCCCTTCATGATAAAAACTCTAAAATATCTGGGTATAGAAGAAACAAACCTCAATATAATAAAACATATACAACAACCCAAAGCTAGCGTAATATTGAATGGGGAAAAACTGAAAGCCTTTCCTCTAAGATTTAGAACATGAAAACAATGCCCACTTTCACCACTGTTATCAAATATAGTACTGGAAGTCCTAGCTAGAGCAATGAGTCAGAGAAAGAAAAAAAGGACACTCAAACTGGAAAGGAAGAAGTCAAGTTACCCTTGTTTGTAGTTGATATGATCTTATATTTGGAAAAACCTAAAGACTCCACCAAAAAACTATTAGAACTGATAAGCAAATTCAGTAAAGTTGCAGGACACAAAATCAACATACAAAAGTCAGTAGCATTTCTATATACCAACAGCAAACAAGCTGAAAAAGAAATCAAGGAAATAACCCCATTTATAATAACTAAAGATAAAATTAAAAACCTAGGAATTAACCAAATAAGTGAAATATATGTATAATAAAAACTATAAAACACTGATACAATAAATTGAAGAGAACAACAAAAAAAAAAAAGAAGAAAAGATTTTCCACATCCATGGATTAGAACAATCAATACTGTAACAATGTCCATCCTCTCTAAAGCAGAATCAACACAATGATAGGGATTGCACTGAATCTACAGATTCCAAATGCCAATAACATTCTTCACAGAAAAAAAAAAAAACCCTAAAATTTATGCTGAACTACAAAAGTGACAGAATAACCAAAGCTATCCTGGGCTAAAAGAACAAAACTAAAGGAATAACATTACCTGACTTCAAATTATACTACAGAGCTATAGTAACCAAAGCAGCATGGTACTGGCATAAAAACAGTTACACAGACCAATGGAACAGAACAGAGAACCCAGAAACAAATCCAAACATCTACAGTGAACTCATTTTCAAAAAACATGCCAAAAATAAACACTGGGGAAAGAACAGTCTCTTCAATTAATGGTGCTGCGAAAACTGGATACCCATACGCAGAAAAATGGAACTAGACCTCTTTTTCTCACTATATAAAAAATCAAATAAAAGTAGATGAAACATTTAAATCTAACACCTCAAATTATGGAAGTACCAAAAGGAAACATTGGGGAAACTCTCCAGGACACTGGAGTGCACAGAGATTTCTTGAGTAAATACCCCACAAGCACAGGAACTAAAGCAAAAATGGACCAATAGGATCACATCAAGTTAAAAAGCCTCTGCACAGCAAAACAAACAATCAACAAAGTGAAGACACAACCCACAGAATGGGAGAAAATATTTTCAAACTACTCATCTGACAAGGGATTAATAATCATAATACATAAGGAGCTCAAACTACCCTAAAGAAACAAAATCTAATAATATAATTTTAAAATGGGCAATAAAAAAGAAAAAAATGTAAATAAAAATTTTAAAAAATGGGCAAAAGTTCTGAATAGAAATTTCTCAAAAGAAGACATACAAATGGCAAACAGGTATATGAAAAGGTGCTCAAGTCTGAGTGCAGGGGTCACACCTGTAATCCTAGCACTTTGAAAGGCGAAGGTGGGCAGATGACGAGGTCAGGAGTTTGAGACCAGCCTGACCAACATTGGGAAACCCTGTCTCTACTAGAAATACAAATATTAGCCAGGTGTGGCAGTGCACAGATTATTTGTAATCTTAGTAGCTGGATTACAAATCCCAGCTACTGAGGCTGAGGCAGGAGAATTGCTTGAACCCAGGAGGCAAAGGCTGCAGTGAGCCAAGATTGCACCACTGCACTCTAGCAAGAGCAACAGAGTGAGACTCAGTCTCAAAAGGAAAAGAAAAGAAAAGGTGCCGCATGCGGTGGCTCACACCTGTAACCCCAACATTTTGGGAGGCCAAGGAGGGTGGATCACGAGGTCAGAAGTTCGAGACCAACCTAGCCAACATAGTGAAACCCCATCTCTACTAAAAATACAAAAAATTAGCCAGGCATGGTGGTGAGCGCCTTTAGTCCTAGCTACTCGTGAGGCTGAGAAAGGAGAATTGTTTGAACCCAGTCTGGGTGGCAGTGCAAGACTCTGTCTCAAAAAAATGAAAAAGAAAGAAAAGGTGCTTAACATCATGAGAGAAATGCAAATTAAAACTACAATGAGGGCCAGGTGTGGTGGCTCATGCCTGTAATCCCAGCACTTTGGGAGGCCAAGGTGAGCAGATCACTTGAGGTCAGGAGTTCGAGACTAGTCTGGCCAATACGGTGAAACTCCATCTCTACTAAAAATACAAAAATTAGTTGGGTGTGCTGGAGCATGCCTGTAATCCCAGCTACTCATGAGGCTGAGGCAGAAGAATTGCTTAAACCCAGGAGGCAGAGGCTGCAGTGAGTCGAGAATGCACCACTGCACTCCAGCCTGGGCAACAGAGTGAGACTCTGTCTCAAAAAAAAAAAAGGAAAAAGTGCTGGGCACAGTGTCTCACACCTGTAATCCCAGCATTTTGGGAGGCTGAGGTAGGCAGATCACAAGGTCAGGAGTTGGAGACCAGCCTGACCAACACAGTGAAACCCTGTCTCTACTAAAAATAATAAAACATTGCTTGAACCCAGGAGGCGGAGGTTGCCATGAGCCGAGATCGTGCCATTGCACTCCAGGCCAGGTGACAGTGCAAGACTCTGTCTCAAAAAAAAAAGAAAAGGTGCTCAATATCACAGATCATCAGAGAAGTGCAAATTAAAACTACAATGAGGGCCAGGTGTGGTGGCTCATGCCTGTAATCCCAGCTACTTGGCAGGCTGAAGCAGGAGAATCTCTTGAACTCAGGAGGTAGAGGTTGCAGTGAGCTGAGATTGTGCCACTACACCCCAGCCTGGGCAAGAGAGTAAGACTCTATCTCGAAAACATTAAAAAACTACAATGAGATATCTTGCCACAGTTGAAATGGCTTATATCCAAAAGACAGGCAGTAACAAATGCTAGCAAGGATGTGGAGAAAAAGAAACCTTCATACACTATGAAGAACAATTTAGACGTTCCTCAAAAAATTAAAAATAGATATAATTCAGCAATCCCACTGCTGGGTATATATTCAAAAGAAAGGAAATCAGTATACTGAAGAGATATCTGCACTCCTATATTTGTTGCAACACTGTTGACAATAGCCAAGATTTGGAAGCAACCTAACTGTCCATCAACAGACAGATTTTTTTAAATGTGTTACACATAAACAATGGAGTACTATTCAGCCATAAAAAAGAATGAGATCCTGTCATCTGCAACAACATGAATCAAAGCAGATATCCTTATGTTAAGTGAAATAAGCCAAGCACAGAAAGACGAACTTTTCATGTTCTCATTTATTTGTGAGGGTTAAAAATTAAAAGAATTGACCTCATGGAGATAGAGAGTAGAATGATGGTTACCAAAGATTGGGAACGGTAATGAGGAGGTTGGGGAGGAAGCAGGGATGGCTAACAGGTACAAAAAAACAGAAAGAAGGACTAAGATCTAGTATTTAATAGCACAACAGGGTAACTGTAATCAATAATAATTGTACATTTAAAAATAACTAAAAGAGTACAATAAGATTGTAACACAATAAATGTTTGAGGTGATAGATACCCTCATTTACCTTGATGTAATTATTACACATTGTATGCCTTTTTCAAAGTATTTCACAAACCCCGTAAATACATGCACCTACTACGTACCTACAAAAATTAAAAATTTTAAATAAATAAAACATTTTAAAAAGTTTTTTCCTGTATGTATAAAATTTCCAGGCTGGTCTCAAAAATTTTAAAAAGAATCTTCTCCTTTAAAAAATTCTTCAGGTGTTTTGAATTTATCTAAACCGTGGATATATAATCAAACCACAACAGGTCAGATCCTACATGTGTGGGCAAAGAATCTTCTTTCACATATACAAAGTTCTGTACTTCTATATCATGGGATTGGTGATAAGATGGAACAGGTACAACACCCTTCTGACAGGTTTTCCTTGTTATGGAAGTACTCCTAAAAGCCTCCCACCTCAGCCTCCTGAATAGTTGGAACTACAGGTGTGCCACTATGCCTAGATAATTTCTTTCTTTTTTTTGTAGAGAAGGAGACTTGCCATGGTTCCCAGGCTGCTCTCAAACTCCTGGCCTCAAGCGATCTTCCTGCCTCAGTCTCCCAAGTCGCTGGGATTACAGGCATGAGCTACTGTGTCCAACAGTTTCTACATTTTTAAATGGTTGAAAAATTTCCAGTCTATCCCTGAATCCCTCCCAAAAAGGTCAAAAAATTTAAAAAAGAAAATATGTCACAGCACATGGAAACTGTACCAAATTCAAATTTTTGGTTTCCATTAAGTTTTTTTGGAACGCATTCATGTATGTATTGCCTAAGGCTACCTTTTCACTACAATACCAGGTTTGAGTAGTTACAACAAAAACCATATAGTTTTCAAAGCCTAAAATACGTACTATCTGACCCTTTAAAGAAAAAGCTTACTTAACTTTGGACCAAGAAAAGTTTTACTTTATTGTATAATTCAATAATGACCATGATAATTATTTCCAAATAGGCACAAGAGGTGAAACCAACAACAATTTGGAAAATAATGACCTTAGTCAATTATACTTAACAAAGCTTAAACAATTGAACATAATATATAAAATAGACAATTCACTTGGTAGACTGACAAATATCAAACACTACAAATGTGCGGCTTTGGTTTGGTTCTTGTAAGGCCTTCCATTGCTTCTTTTCCATTATCTCCCATGCAAACTTTAGTAAAACACTCCAAAATCCTTCTGGAAATTTTAGGAAATGCTACGTAGAGGTATTTTAGTCACTACAATCCTACCTAGGTACCTTCCATAGGTGTTATATGTTTCAAGAAAACAAACAAAAAAAACCCACCAGGTTCCCACATGAAATGTCAAGTGAATTGCGGCCAGTAGGTGGAGACAGTTTCTAATCAAAGCAGAGAAGCAAAATTTGATACAGTTGTAACGGAAATTTGAACTACCTTCATATCCTACCTTGAAATATTTAGTTAACTAGACAAGACAAAGTGATTTTTTTCCTTCCCTAGTTCAATAATAAAACCAGGCTACCCTGTATTTCCTAAATCAGATTTCACTAAGGAATCAGAAATAGGCTGGTTGGTGAATACCCCATTCCCTATAGAATATGAACCTAATTTATATGATTAAATAAATCGTTTTTCCTCTCTTGCCATTAGAACAGAAATCTTTTCTGTTCATTTTCTCTCAATGAGGTTAGCATCTTTCCTATCAAATTAAACCACGGGCCTTCTTGTCTATGGTTACCCTCTAGCTATCTGATTATATAAACTGGGAATGACTATTTCAGCAGTAACAATTTGTTTATCTGGAACAGGATCTCACTCTGTCACCCAAGGTGGAGTGTAGGAGCAGGATCACAGCTCACTGTAGCCTCAAACTCCCCAGGTCAAGCAATCCTCTCACCTAAGACTCCTGAGTAGCTGAGACTGTTAGTGGGTTAGTCCACCACCATATCAGGCTAATTTTTAATTTTTTTTAGAGACGTGCTCTCCCAATGTTGTCCAGGCTGGTCTCAAACTCCTGGGTTCAAAGGATCCTCCCATGTCTCAGCCTCCCAAAGGGCTAGAATTAGAAGCATGAGCCACTGCATCCAGCCAGGTAATGATTTTTATTACAGCTCTAAATTATCTTATCAAACACCATATACTTTCACTTGCAAAAAAAATCCTTCTCAAAAATTTTTCTCATTTTATAAACAAGAAAAGATTTATTTTCTATATTACAAATGATAGGAACAGAATGGTGGTTCCAACTTTGGGATCCATAGTCCAGAGCTGCATGGCAATTTCTAGCAGTCTGTAGGAGGAAGGAGACTATTCAATTAGGCCTCAAGCAAAAGCATTTTACACTTCCTATTTCAACGTGTGATATTTCCGCTCCCCAAGCACTCTGCTCTGGAGCTGTTCACTAGCTTTCCAAAGCTCCCAGCAGGAGCTTCTCCCCTGGGGCCTGTCTACCCTATGCTTTTTCAGTATCTTTAATTTCAGTAGTATGCACAATTCAGCCAGGTCCTAAAATGAAGTTTACTTCAAAGCAAAGCATACTAGAGTGCAAAGGACTCACAGGCAACCACTGACACCAACACTAACCAGGGGACAGAGGCACTACAAAAAATTTCTAATTGGAATAAAAAGTGATGTTTTCAGAAATTCCTTCTCTTTGGAGCAGCCACCTCTCTACCATCCTTTTACCTTTCACATCCCCAATCACCCTACTTAAAGTCACACATTGTGCCAATGCACAATTTAGTTTAATTCTCCTTTATAAGGCTATTTTCAAAAACCATTTGAGTATTGTTTTAGACTACCTAGTATCAGAACATCCTGAAATTTTTATTTATTTTACTTTCCAGATTACGTGAAAAATAGATACAAGCGTCCTAACCTTTCCATTTTAATAAACCCCAGGCATTTACTCTCTAACAACTGCAGGGACCATTCTAGGAAGCCAAAATTTTAAATTTGTTTTTATTTTTTAGAGACAGGGTCTCATTCTGTCACCCAGGACAGAGTGCAGTGACATGATCATAGCTCACTGTAGCCTTGAACTCCTGGGCTGAAAGGATCCTCCTAACTCAGCCTCCCAAGTAGCTGGAACTACAGGCATGTGTTACCATACCCAACTAATTTTAAAATTTTTTTAGTAGAGATGGGGGTCTCAGTATATTGCCAAGGCTGGTCTCGAACCCCTCGACTCAAGTCATCCTCCCACCTGAGCCTCCCAAAGTGCTGGGATTATAGGTATGAGCCACCATATTTGGTCCCAAAATATTTAAATCCAATGAAAGCCAACATAACACCAGAAAATAATTTTGTCTTTCTTCCCTTGATGTTTCTGATTTTTTGGGAAAGTACTTAATTGGAAGAAAAGTCTGTGGCTGATGGTATATTAAGGTGTACAGAGGTCCTTCACTAGCTCCCTTTATGGAACCTCTCTTCTACTCTTCCTATTATTTTCTTGATTTTTTACTTCCATCTAAATATGCTTTCTTCTAAATATAGGAATTTTAAGTAACTATCATGGGGTAATCCTAAATGATTCCTCCAAAATGAGACTCATCTAATCACATTTCTAAAGTCTCCAGTTAGTTGTAATAACACATATTGTGATGGGAATTGAAGCAGCGAAGCTGAATGGCTGTCTAAAGTACTAAGATTCCAAGATCTAAAATCAGCTATATATTTATCCAAAATCTATTTAGCAAATAAAGGTAACAGTATAAATGCAGAGAGCCTTTAGAGAAACTCATCTATTTTTATCATGACTTTGGCCAAATTAAACCAGTGGCTTAAATTCTGCATATACAGAAACAACCCCCTAGCAAACCAGCAACTGTTGGAAGAATAAAGGATTAAGATCTTCCTAATTAGAGACATTTGAGTTCCATCAGAGCATGCATTAACCCTCTGAGGATGCCTATAGTTATAGAAACTCAAATGTTTTAAGTAGTTTCTCGGGCTATTCACAGCCTTCACCTTAAGACAATAATTAGGCATAATTTTACAATCATTTTTATTACATATTCATACCATTACTAAACACCTACTATATGTTGATTGTTGACCTTGGGTTTTATTTTTCTATATTATGAAGTACTTGAGTCAGCTCACTAACGAAGGTCTGGAGAAATGCCAAATAATGGCTATATGGGGTCTCAGCTCTACAGTCTATACAATGGTCTCCTACTGCCTATTTTCTCAGCTTTCAGAGTCTAGGATTCTCTTTAAGATTCTACGAACTTGCTGAAGACTATTCCCTAAACTTAAATTAGTTCCACTATTCTGTTCTGAACCTAGGGACACAGACTGACTCATATGTAACATTTTTAAAGCTCCTGCTCAGCAATGCGCATCCCTCATAAAACCTTAATCATAGAGAATTTAGTTAAATCCTTTAAAACCAGATTGCTCTGGCTTCACAGAACCAGTCTGGCTGCTCAGCTTCAATTCCCTGGAGAGAAGAGAGAAGCTCTACTCTATTATGAAACCAGCTTGCCTAATTGAATTCCCTTTCAGAGAAAGAGGTCAAGGAGAATAACTGCTGTGCCATTTTTCAATTCTTCCTTCCAAGAAATGACTGTGATTGACAGATGCTATTTCTTTGAGTTCCAATGGCCTACTGCCAAGATCAACTGATTGTTTCTTGGTTAAAAGAATGGTACCAATCCATCAAGCCACATGACTCCCCATAACCATAATACTTAATATGTTACATTGGTAAAGTTTTATCATTTTCGAAGCTAACAAACACACACTCAACACACCCCATTGGGAAGGTAGAATAGATATTATTAATATCTTCATTTTATAGACTGGAAAACTACAACAAAGGCAATGTATGGCTTATCCAGGGTACACAGGTCAACAGTGGATCTAAATTCTAATTTATGAAGTCATATCTTATAGTCCCAGGATTTTCTATACATCACATATCTTTTCAATCTTCTTAGTATGTCTACTAATCTCAATATTTGCCCCATCTTATTAAAATATTTGCTAATAGAAGATACCCTGTTCATATGAACAGCTATAGTGTTGTGTGGACATAGATTCACATATTGGAGTAGAAAGAGGGATATTTAGAAGCCGAGATGGGTTCAGATTACACTCTTGCCACTTAAGGTGTGTAACTTATGGTAAATTGTTAACTGGCTTCAATTGCTTTATCAGAAAAATTGATATACCATCTACCTCACAGAATTCTAAGAATTAAATGAGTTAACACATCAAGTTCCTAATACTAAAAGGCATGTAAGTGTTGATTTCCTTCCCTGGAATAGTCCTTGAACAGACCAACAACCTCTAGAGAGTCTAACCCTTCTGATTTCAATGACCCCTAAAAATTAAGGGATAAGAATCAGGGAAACTGAAGCACTAATACTTTCCTGGCACTTCCCTCAGACATGTGGGATTTTTTGGCATCAGTCTAAAGAGAGCTTTTAGAGATGCAGTCAAAACCAATTAAGAAAAAAAATAGGAAAAGGCAAATGTGTCCAAATAAATAACATTCATCATGGGTACACAGAGTAATTGTTCTACCAACTAAACATATATTTAAACGCCAGCTAGAATACACTATTCAATCTCCCAGTAAAGAAGAGAAGAATGTTTCTTTTCCTACGAAATAACCAATTAGAGCCAAAGTGAAATAATATAAACATTAATTTAAATAATCTTTTTCCATTACTACCAAATAAGATAAAGCACTTTTCACAACCAATAAGTAAAAAATCATGTTAACTGTGAAATAAGTTCCTAAAAGTGAATTAACAATCCCTAAATTAGTTTAGAACAAATCACATGGCAGTCTTAATCTCAGTACTCTACACAAATTCATACTAAGCCATCTCTCTCCTGGAATTATACTATATTTCAAAAGACAGTTAAGAGATCATTGCTGTAAATATTTTAACAATTTGAACTTGTTAGATCCTTGACCTATAAGAACTTAAATTAATTGTTGCAATTTTTATCATTTTTGTTTGAAGAAAATTTATGTGTGTATAGGTTTCCTCAAATAAGTTTTTGGGGTTTTGTGAGGGGGGTTGTTTTTTGAGACAAGGGCTCACTCTGTTGCCCAGGCTGGATTCAAACAGTCTCCCACCTCCCTAGTAACTAGGACTATAGGCATGTGCCACCATGCCCAGCTAATATTTTTGTTATTTTTTGTAGAGACGGGGTTTGATCATGTTGGCCAGGCTGGTCTCAAACTCTTGGGCTCAAGTGATCCACTGGTCTTGGCCTCCTGAGTCCAGCCAGCTTTAGTCTGTTATAATCAATCTATGGCTTCTACTAGAACATGTCCAAGGCCAGACTCTGGTTATTAGTTGAAGGAGTATACATATATTTGCATATAACTTTTATGTGCTTTAAGAGTATTTTTAAACTCTTAGTCTTGGAAAACCTGCAAAATATAACTTACTACAGTAAGTTTAGCATTTATTATTTCTTAGTTTCCTCTTTTAAAAATTCCTTTTCTGCAACCATTACAAATGAGTTTCCCAATGCTATACTTTGGAAGATACAAAAAAAAAAAAAAAAACACCAAAAACTCTATGTCTTCACTGATCTACTTGAGAAAGCCAGGCACAGTGGCAAGTGCCTATAATCACAGCTACTCAGGAGGTAGAGGTGGGAGTAGTGCTTGAGCCTGGTAGTTTGAGACCAGCTGGGGCAACACAATGAGACTCCATCTCTAATAAGTAAATAAGTAATTTTAAAAGTGGGTAAGCAATATGCCTTTATTTTTTATTCCTCTTACTTTCATTCCCAAAGCAATATGCTTTTAGGAGTAATGTTTCTCAACCCAGAAGTTGTAAAACTGTGTCCCAAATAATTTATTCCTAATAATATTTAAGTTCCTTTCTAATGAATAAGTTAAAGTAAATTCAAAGTTTTCCCTATTAACATAACTTTCTTTTTTTGTTTGTTTGTCTGAGACAGAGTGTCACTCTGTTGACCAGGATGGAGTGCAGTGGCGTGATCTCGAGTCATTGCAACCTCCGCCTCTCAGGTTCCAGCAATTCTTCTGCCTCAGCCTCCAAAGTAGCTGGATTACAGGCGTGCACCACCAAGCCCAGTTAATTTTTGTATTTTTAGTAGAGATGGGGTTTCACCATGTTGGCCTGGCTGGTCTTGCTCCTGACCTCAGGTGATCTGCCTGCCTCAGCCTCCCAAAGTGCTGGGATTACAGGCGTGAGCCACCGCGCCTGGCCTTAACATCATTTTCATTATTGTGTTACATTTAATTTTACTGAGTGGGAGAGTAAGGAGTGATATATAGCCCTAGTCAGCAAGAAATTTTGAACAACTAGTGGGCTCTATTACATATGCTATACTCACAGCTGTGACAACTGCTGATTATTATAGTGCTTGTGACTTATTTTATCTTTATCCATGCATAAATTCATGATAATGAAGCAAAGACAGATGAAGAAACTAGGATGACTGCCTCTTTAGGACTCATGTATGAGAATGTTATGAACCTGTTCATAACCACACAAAACAAGTTATAACTATCTAATCAAACAGAACGTGATGGTAAGCAAATTATGTTACAAGCAGTAGTCCTTAAAAATGTTCAACATTTGCAAATTTTATGAATTCTATTTTTTTTTTTTTACAGTAAGACCAGGATAAAAGGAACTTAACTCTTCAATACTTCATAATTGTTTGTCTTAATATCACCCATGAAATGATGGCCTGGGAAAAATTAAAAGTAATTTTTTTGAGGAATAAAGTTCCATTTAAAAAAACTTAGCCACATTTGTCATTATAAAATGACAGATTTTGTGACAATAAATTTTATTATTCACATGACGATAAAATCCTTTTATGAATACCACCCCATCCTGCGAAAGAAAAGAAAAGGTCTCAGGTAAAGTCACTAAAAGTAATTTAACAGCAAAGGCTCTGGAAATAAAGCATTCAAATGCTTTATTTGAATCCTATGCTAATATTCAGTAGTTGTACTACAGTAAGTTACTTAACGTTTGTGCTTTAACTACTTCATCTATAAAAAGGGAGAAGATGGTAATAATCCTACCAACTTTATAGGGTTGTGGTAAGAATAAATGGTATGTATAATCCATGTAAAAATGTTCAGAACAGTGCCTCATATACTGTGGGTACTCAGTTTTGTTTTACTTCCCTGCAAAATTTTTGGTAGATTCATAGAATAAATGGATAAACTCATAAGGAACTTGTCTGTCATAAACATGAACGTTCTTTGCCATTTATATTAAACGAGAAAAGAACCTGAGGGGAGGAAAGGAGGCTTTTAAAATGTTACTTATCTTACAGCAAGAGAAGTAAAGACAAGGACTTTGACTTACTTCTTTGGACAAAAATATAATTAAAAGATCCACTGGAAACAATGCCATGTCTGTTAACAAATGGCAATTAAATAACACTCACTTTTTAAAAAACACTTTTTTCTTTCACATGCACCCATATTATTTATTTTTCACTGTTATATTGGCTTTTCTTCAGATCACAAAGGAAAGCCAAGCTGGACATTGTTCCTCTGTCATGCCTCCAGAATGAATTCATATTTTTAAATGCTGCTCAGAGTATCAACTCATTCATTCGACATTTATTGAAAGCCATGCACTAGGCACCAGGGACAGAAAGGTGTCTAAAACACATCCTCATCATCAAGCTTAGTTTATTAGAAAAAATATACATGAGGTCGTGTACGGTGGCTCACGCCTGTAATCCCAGCACTTTGGGAGGCCGAGGCAGGAAGATCACCCGAGGTCAGGAGTTCGAGACCAGCCTGACCACTATGAAGAAACCCCATCTCTGCTAAAGATACAAAATTAGCTGGGTGTGGTGGTGCATGCCTGTAATCTCAGCTATGGGAGGCTGAGGCAGGAGAACTGCTTGAATCCAGGAGGTGGAGGTTGCAGTGAGCCGAGATCGTGCCATTGCACTCCAGCCTGGGCAACAAGAGCAAAACTCTTGTCTCAAAAAAAAAAAAAAGAAAAGAAAAGAAATATATATATGTAAAATCACTAGAAAATGACTAACATGCAATGAATTCAAACATATTTAAAACTGTTTAAACCCAAGAGTTTATGATACCAAAAAAACCCACCAAAACCAATGCCTAATTGGAGAATGCTAGTGAGCCAATACAGTATTCTGAAAATTGGTAAATAAGGAGAAAGAACAAAGCATTCATCTTGACTTTCCCATATGTATTATACCACTGGGTAAATCAAAGATTAGAAAAGGGGAAGTTTCTCTTTATAGAAGTATCCCAGCTAATAAATGAAGAAAGAATAATAGAATTGGATTATCACCATTGCATAGCTCTTAATGATTTAATGGATCTAAGTAAAAATCATCAACAGCTACTAACATCACAAAAAAAGAGACAAGTTGGGTGAGGTGTCTCATGCCGGCAATCTCAACACTTTGAGAGGCCAAGACATTGCTTGAACTCAGGAATTCAAGACGAGCCTAGGCAACACAGTGGGACCGTCAACTCTACAAACAATTTTTTAAAATTAACTAGGCCTGGTGGCACAAGCCTGTGCTCCTAGCTACTAGGGAGGCTGAGGTGGCAGGATCACTTGAGCCCAGGAGGTTGGGGCTGCAGTGAGCCATAATTGTGCCACTGCACTCCAACCTGGGCAACAGAGCAAGACCCTGACTCAAAAAAAGTAAAATTAAAATAAAAATAGTTCAGGCATGGTGGCTTATGCCTGTAATCCCAGCACTTTGGGAGGCCAAGGCTGGCAGACGGCTCTAGCCCAGGAGTTCAGGACCAGCCTGGGCAACATGGCAAAACTCTATCCCTACAAAATAAACAAACAAACAACAACAACCAAAAAATTAGTCAGGCATGGTGGTGCAAGCTTGCAGTCCTAGCTACTTGTGAAGCTGAGGTGGGAAAATCAACTGAGCCCAGGAGGTTGAGGCTGCAGTGAGCTGTGATCATGCTACTAAATCCAGCCTGGGTGACAGAACAAGACCCTGTCTCAAAAATAATAATAAATAAAACTTAAAAACAAAAAAGAAAAAAGACAAGCAGACATTTATGTACCTCCTCATGGAAGTGCTTAACATCACTCATGAAGAAATCTGAACACTCTTCTAAATGTAAGTACTTACAGCCACAGTGGCTCACGTCTGTAATCCCAGCACTTTGGGAGGCTGAGGTGGGCGGATCACTTGAGGTCAGGAATTTGAGACGAGCCTGGCCAATATGGTAAAACTCTGCTTATACTTAAAAAAAAAAACAAAAATTATCTGGGTGAGGAGGCAGGTGCCTGTAATCCCAGCTACTCAGGAGGCTGAGGAGGAGAATCTCTTGAACCCAGAAGTCAGAGGTCGCAGTGAGCTGAGATCATGCCACTGCATTCCAGCCTGAGAGACAGTGAGTCTCACAAAAAAAACAAACAAACAAACAAAAAAAAACAATAAAATAAACATAAGTACCAATTTACAGGAGTTGCAGAAGACAAAGGAACATATTAAAGACACTATAGAGATGTAATCAGCAAAATTCAGACTCAGGGAAATTCTGTAAACCAAATGACTTCATTTCTACAACAAAAGACTGCAAAACAAAAAGCAGGGGAGAAGAGAGGACCAATGTTAAGGGACAAATCAACAAACTGCACTATATGATATTCATTTGCATCCTGATTCAAACATACTGAAAAAATATACATTTATGAACATTCCCAATGAGGGAAATGTGAACACTGGGTTTTTTACGCTATTAAAGAACTATTGTTAACTTTTTAGTGTAATAATGGAATTGGGGTTATTTAAAGTCTTATCTTTAGAGATATAGTGATATGTTTGCAGATAAAATTCTTCGATTTGTATCCAATAATCCGGGGAGTGAGTGGAATGGATACGGCTATACATGAAACAAGTGGCCATGAATTCACAATTGTTGAAGGTGGGTAATGGAGTACATGATCGACATTTTCTATTATCAAAAACATTAAAAAGACACAGAAAACATTAAAATGACATGGGGTGGGGAGAAGGAGTTCTACATAAAGAACTTAGCCTGCATATCACAAATACTAGCTATAATCACTAAAAAGCTTAAGGGTTGGATTAGATGACCTCTCAGCATCTGACTTTCAAATCCAGTAGTCTAAAATTCAATGACTAGATTTATCTTTAAAGGTCATCTCTAAAATTTTTTGGTTCTTCTTTCCCAAGAGAGCTGCCTTCACTTTCCTGTCCCACTGGTTAGCAACAGCCTGCAAAAACACTGAACAACAATTACTTTTAAAAAGCACATAAACTGGGACTTACTCCCAGTTCAGTGCTTGGAGTTTTCAGCTATACCACCCACTTCAACTCTGGAGTCTGGAGGTTGGATGTTATACTGCTTAATTAGCTTAAACAGCCAGTACTGATTAAACACATGGAAAAATCTGCTGTAGACCTAATGGTGATAACTCTTGTGTTTCTCTTTTCTCACACATAAACAGTTTGGGAACAGTGGTCTCAAAATGTGGTCCAGAAACCACTGGAGGTCTCCCTGGAGCAGGTGCTTGAGGTTAAAAGTATTTTCATGATAACACTAACATGGTATTTATTCTTTTTACTCTCATTATAAGTGTACAGTGGCATTTTCCAGAGGATACAAGATGTGTGGCAACACACCAGGTAAGGCAAAAGCAGATATAAGAATCCAACTGTTTTTTATGAATTTGGCCATCAAAGAGATTTGCAGGAATATAAAACAATGCTTTTCTTCCCATTAAATGTTTTAGAAAATCTAGTTATTTTTTATGAAAATGTTATGGGCTTATTATTTTCAATTTATTAATATTTAAACATTTTTAAATGTCTCCATTTTAAATAAATAACACACAGTGGGTTTATAGTTATTTTAAATCAATCAATCAGTCAATCATTTTTAAATTATCAGGTTTAATTCCTAACATGGTAAATATTGAGACCAATATAACCCAAAGAGACAAAAACTTTTTGGGATCCTTAATTTTTAAGATTGTAAAGGAGCCAGGTGTGGTGGCTCACCTTTGCAATCCCAACACTGGGAGGCCAAGGTGGGCAGATCATTTGAGGTCAGGAATTTGAGACCAGCCTGGCCAACACGGTGAAACCCATCTATACTAAAAATACAAACAATTAGCAGGCGTGTTGGAGTGCACCTGTGGTCCCAGCTACTCAGGAGGCTAAGGCAGAAGAATCACTTAAGCCTCGGAGGTGGAGGTTGTAGTGAGCTGAGAGCATGCCACTGCACTGCCACCTGGGTGATAAGAGTGAAACCCTGTCTCAAAAAAAAAGAAAACACACACACACACACACAAACTTCCTCTCATATTTATATTTGTCTTTGAAAGCCAGGTAAAGGGAAAAAAGGAAAAGGCCAGGGCAGTCTCATGGGGAGAAGCTTGAACCTGGGGGGCAGAAATTGCAGTGAGCCAAGACTGCACCACTGCACTTCAGCCTGGGCAACAGAGCAAGACCACACACATACACACACACACACAGACACACACACACACACACACAGACACAGACACACACACACACACACACACACACACACACACACACACACACACACACACACACACACACACAAAAAGGCCCTGACACCAAAAAGTTTGAGAACTACTGCTCTAAAACACCTATAACTCTAATTAATGCTAACATTACCATTTCATTTTATATTGCATAGCCTCTTTTATTTTCACCCTCCAAAAAAAGACACTGTGGCCTAAAACTAGTTGGTCTGATATAACTAAAACTTCTTTTTGGTGGGGTTAGAGAGTAGGGAGGTAGTCCTGGTTTAGAGAAAATAGAGGATTAAGGCCAGGAGTGGTGGTTCATGCCCCTAATCTCAGCACTTTGGGAGACCAAGGTGGACAGATTACTTGAGCTCAGAAGTTTGAGACCAGCTTGGGCAACAAAGTGGGACCCTTGTTTCTACATAAAATACAAAAATTAGCTGGGTGTAGCAGTATACACCTGTAGTTCCAGCTACTCAAGAGGCTGAGGTGGGAGGATCGCTTGAGCCTGGGAGGTAGAGGTTGCAGTGAGCTGAGATCGTGCCAGTGCACCCCAGCCGGGTGACAGAGCCAGATTCTATCTCAAAAAGGAAAGAGGGAAGAGGGAAGAAGGAAGGGAAGAGAAAAGGAGGGGAGGGGAGGGGAGGGGAGAAAGAAGGAAGGAAGAGAGAGAAAGAGAGAAAGACAAAAAACAGAGGATCTAAAAAGGACATGAAGAACTTTAATCACATGGATTCTACTAGGTCAGGAAGAATATTTCCCTCTGGGGAAAAATTGGCAGTAAGTCCAACCTAAGTTTATATATATATACACCTTTTTTCTTTTCCAACTTGCCAAAATTGAAATTTAGACTCCTCGATCCTGGTTCCCTGACACCATGGGAAGACTGGCAAAACAATCCTTCCTGGTCTGGGTAGGAGAAGCTGGTCATCTCAGGACACAAAGAGCTGTTCATTTCCTTGCCTGGTAGATTGTCCATCAGGAACATCTATGCTCTGATCCCTGCCCAATTCTTCTAACAAAAACCTGAAGTTTAATTCAGTTCAACAAACTTGTGTGAACTCTTGCAAGAATGACTCCAGGAGGCCTCAGATAAGAGAGAAAGAAAAAAATGCAGCCCTAACCATAGCTGATGCTAGCTGTAAATACATCCATACATTCACACATCAGGGAGACGACATGACATACATAAATACACGAGGGAGGTCAGATAGGAGAGAAAGCAAAGGCTGTAGCCCACCGCGTTTAGCATATGTAATATCTACATAGGCTAACAGCTAGAGCTGGCTGTCCCAGCCTTATTAACCCCCGAGCAGCACTGGACTCTTCTGTACTATGTCTTCTAATTTTTTATACTCTAAGATATTTTAACTAGATTTCACCTTTACAAAAATATTGTAGCAGAAAATAGAAATTTGCTTACCTTCCTCGGGCTATAATTCTATAAATTAGTACAATCAAACCTGGATTATTCTAGTTTGCCAAAAATAAATCTCTAAAAACTAATGATTTCATTTTCTATTTCTTAATACATTTTTCTAGATTGAAAAAAATATTTTTTTAATTTTTTCATTGCCACTCCTTTTCAATTAATCAACAATTGCATACTGAACACAGAGAAGAATGAGAAAGCAAGAGTAAAAGTCACAAGCTAGAATTCTCCAGGGGATCCTCATCTTCATAGTCCCATATGTGAAAAATCACATTGTCTCAGAATGGTCCCCCAAACAATTATTCCAAGCTTTTCCCATCCCACCTACAGGTAAAATTTCCCTATTCCTCACTCTTGTCCTTCCTCTCTGAGAAAACTAACAAATCACTTCATCTTAACTACAGAATCACTTTCTGCTCACAATTAACCCCAACCTCATACCTTTCTTTCCTTTATTACTTCCACTAACAGAATTCAGTCCTTATCACTTCCGTTTATTTATTCAGCTAGAACACAGTCTTCCTCCCCCAAGAAATCCTGGAAATCAATTATTTATAGTAAAATAGTATTCACATTATTCATTAACCAGGCAAAAGGACAGTGCTTTCTTTTAAAAAATGACTCCATTGTAGAAAGGTTTAAAGCTATTACAATTTTTTTGAATAGCTGGATCTTGATTTTGTTTTTTAAAGCCTCAGGATGTAAAAAGTTTCTTTATCCTGTTCCTGAGGGGTTTCTTCCCTAAGGTCACAAGATCAAATCAAACAAGATAGGTAGCCTGGTTTTAAATTAAAAAAATGACCACCTGATGCTATTTGGAAGCTAACATGAAAAAAGACAATGATGCTGAGTTCAGACCTCAGGGTCTGCAGTACAAGAGGTACTATATTGTCTTACTCACACAATCATAGAACATATTAAACCTCTTCTTTTATAGATAAAAATCAAAGCACAAGCAATTACCAAAAAACTCTTAAAATATAAAACTTTAGTCTCTCAAAATGATGGAAGAGAAGAAGGTGAAACTTAATTTTAAAGTCTAGAACATTTCTATCAGTCCCTCACCTTTGGCAAAAATATCCATTTAGTGTATATGTTTATCCTGAAACATTTCAAGTACATGAAAAAGTATTTAAAATAATAGACTTCCATTTCTAGCCAATATGGAATAAAAAGTGTAAGATTTACCTACCTGCCTCAAACAAACAAATCAAAAAAGCAGAGAAAATACATGAAACGATGGTTTCAAAGACACTGCACATTAAGCAATGAAGAACAGCGATCCCTGAGAGACAGAAAACAAGTGAAGTAAGTCTGTGAATGCCTTTGCTTACTACCTTGAGAACATTTCCAAGGTACAGTTTAGGAAGGAGGAACCCAAGTAGAGCCTAGGGGCTATCTTAGTTGAAGAGATGGAGTTGAGAGTCTGGGAAGGCCAAGGCACAGAGAGTATGCAGGATGGAGTGCTGGAAAAGGGGCTGCATGGTGGGAGCACCTGGAGCTCTGCTTGGCCTCCTCTTAAGTACCCAGTGGGGTACTGACCAGTGAGTGCATATAGGAACTACTCAGAGAAGTAGAGGGAATGCTAACTGGCACTCAAACAAAACGATGCCTGTTCCCACCAGCCGAAATGGAAAAACCCCATAATTAACAGGCCACAATGTAGAGTATTCCAAAAAGTCTTGAGAAATAACTACCCTGGATGGAAAACTGCTCTGGCCCCACAAATCTTTCTCTCCCCTGCTTCTTTTTATTTTTTGAAACAAATCTTAAGGAAAGGATTCAACTGTATTAATAAATTAACTGTGACACAGAACAAATTTTAAAAATCCAGTACCTAAAAAGGTAAAATTCACAATGTTTAGAATCCATGCAAGTTTATCAAACATGCAAAAAAGAAAACATTACTCATAAAGAAGAGAAAAATCAATCAACTGAAGCTAACAGAATTGACATGTATGTTAGAATTAGCAGACAGGGACATTACAAAAGTTATTCCATATTCAAAAACCTAAATAAAAATATGGGAGAAAGAAAATAAGGACTAAATCCAACATCTACAGATAAAAAGAATAATGTCTAATATGAAAAATACATTGGATAAGATTGATGGCAGATCAGACAAAACATAAGAGATGAGTGAACCTGAAGACACATAATAAAAACTATGCAGAATAAACCAGAGTGGGCCGGGTGCAGTGGCTCACGCCTGTAATCCAAGGACTTTGGGAGGCCAAGGTGGGTGGATCACAAGGGAGGTCAAGAGATCGAGACCATCCTGGCCAAAATGGTGAAACCCTATCTCTACTAAAAATACAAACATTAGCTGGGCATGGTGGTGAGTACCTGTAGTCCCAACTCGGGAGGCTGAAGCAGGAGAATTGCTTGAACCCGGGAGGCAGAGGTTGCAGTAAGCCAAGATCGTGCCACTGCACTCCAGCCTGGCACCTGGCGACAAAGCGAGACGGTCTAAAAAAAAAAAAAAAAAGAATAAACCAGAGTGGAAAAAGAATAAAAAGACCATGAGTGAATTCTGGGAAGACTTGAAGCAGTTTAATATACATGTACCTAGAGTTCCCAGAAGGAAACAGAGGAATGAAAGAGGTATTTAAAGAAATAGTGGTCAAGGAGAGATCCAAGATGGCCGATTAGCAACAGCTCAGGAATGTAGCTCCCAGTGAAAGCGCAGAGAACGAGTGGACGCCGCACTTTCCCACAAATTTTTGTTGCCCACAGACCGGGAGATTCCCGGCAGAGGAGCCACACGGGTCGCCAGCGCGACTCGTTTGGCCGGCGCGGCTGTTTTGCCGGCGCCCCAGCGCGGCGCTTCCCGGTGCGGAGTGTACGGGACAGACGGGCTCGGCTGGTCCC
>CAUYQU010087689.1:0-37955 GCA_963574635.1 Cheracebus regulus | reverse complement strand
TATCACATTATACCTATTTTAAAAGTGACCACATAATTGGAAGTAAATCACTCCCCAGCAATTGCATAGCATCTCACAGGTTTAAATAAAATATTGGTTGGCTGCTTATTTGTTATTTTCATCCCCTATTCCTTCCTGTCTTCATTGTTAAGCACAATTATTGGCATGAAAGAGGTATTTAATACCCATTTTTAGACTGTATTCTAGCCTGGGCAATAAAACAAGAATCCCATTCTCTCTCCCTCTTTCTTTCCTCTTTCTCTCTTTGATTCTTTTTTTTCTTTCTTTTGCTGTTTCTTTCTTTCTTTCTCCTTTTCTCTCTTATTCTAAAAAATAAAATAAAATAAAATAAAATAAAATAAATAAAAAATTTAAAAAAGAAAGAAGTAATGTATCTGCTCGCCAAAATAAACTTCAACACTAAAGGAAGAAAACAAAATGCAATTACTCAACAATGTAACTTATGCTGTGTCTAGCATCCACTCACAAATTGCTAACTATGCAAAAAAAAAGGGTCAACTTATGACCCATACCTAGGAGAAAATTTATCAGTAAGAAAAAAAATGTTTATCAATAGGATGCAATTCGAAAAAAGAACCTTAAAGTAGCTATTTAAAAATCAGAAATAGGACAAAGGATTTAAAAGAAAATATAGACATCTTAAGAACAGAAACAGAAGATTAAAAAAGTAAACAAATGGAACTACTAGGACTAAAATATACAATAAAATGAAAAAAAAATCACTGTCAGACTTAGAGCAGATTAGTAACTGGGGAAGAAAAGCATTATGAACTTGAAAACAAACCAATAAGTGGCTCATGCCTGTAATCCCAGCAGTTTGGGAGGCCAAGGTGGGTGAATCATCTGAAACCAGGAGTTATAGACCAGCCTAGGCCAGATGGTGAAACCCAATCTCTACTAAAAATACAAAAATTAGCCAGGCATGGTGGTACATGCCTATGGTCCTATCTACTTGGGAGGCTGAAATGGGAGGATCACCTGAGCCTCAGGAAGTAGAGGCTGCAGTGAGCCAAGATCACACTACTGCACTCCTGCCTGGGCAACAGAGAAAGATCCTGTCTCAAAAAAAAAAAAGAAAAAAAAAAGAAAGAAAAAACAAACCAATAAAAACAATTCAACCCAAAGTTTAGATAAAAGAAAACCTAAAGAAACAAAAATGAATAGAGTGTCTGTAATCTATGAAAGATATCAAGCAGTGTGTATAACTGGAGTCTCAGAAAGAGAAAAAAGAGATAGGGATGGAAAAAAAAAAGCACAGCCAAAAGTTTTTTATTAACAAGAGTCTTACTCCACATCATTTATGAAAATTAACTCAAAGTTAATATAGATTTTTATGTAACTGCAAATCTATACAACTTTTGGAAGCAAACATAGAGAAAAATTGTTTTGTCTATTGCACAGCCAAAGATTTTGACAGAAGAAGCACAAGCCATGAAAGAAAAATATGTATATATAAAAATTAGACTTTGGCAAAACTAAAAATATATGCTTTTTAAAGAAAACTGTTAAAGAAAAGTTAAACCACTAAATATAAGGAAGTATTTTTGATATATACAAATCTCTCAAAAGATCTGTGTCCAGGAAAGACAGACACTTCACAAAACAAGACATAAATGGTCAGTAATGACATAAAAGATGTTCAACATCTGTAGCCATCAAGGAAATTCAAATTAAAACTACAATATCTTACTACACCCCAGGGGTGTCTAAAGAAGAAGATTGTCTTGGGACACACATAAAATACACTAACACTAATGATAGCTGATGAACTGAAAAAAAAAAGTTGCAAAGAAATCTCATAATGTCTTAAGAAAGTTTACAAATTTGTGTTGGGCCGCATTCAAATGCATCCTGGGTCACAGGGTTGAACAAGCTTGCTATAAACCATCAGAAAGGCTAAAATTAAGAAGTCTAATGGTACCAAAAATTGGTTAAGATATGGAGGAACTGGAATGTCTTCATATTGCCAGTGGAAACAAAATGTTACAACCATATTGGAAAACAATTTGCTGTTTTTGTTACATTTTGTTTTACAGTTAAACCCACACATACCATGTGACCCAGCAATTTCCCTCTTAGGTATTTACCCAGGGTAAACTGAAACACACACCCACACAGGGATTTGCAAATGAATGTTCATAGCAGCTTTATTCATAATTGTGAAAAACTGGCAACAATCAGAATGTCCATCAACATGTGAATTAATAAAGAAATGATAGTTTATTCATATAATGGAATACCGTTCAGTTAAAAGGAACAAACTACTGATACAAGTAACAATGTGGATGACTCTCAAAATTATACTAAGGGGAATAAAGACATATGTAAAAACTCATTGAACTGTACACTTAAAAATGGGTGCATTTATTGTAAAGTCATGTGTTGTTTAATGAAGGGTATGGATTCTGAGAAATGCCTCAGTATGCAATTGCGTCACTGTGCCAACAACATATAGTCTATTTACACAAACCTAGATGGTCAGCCTACTACACACCTAGGCTATATGGCATAGCTTATTGCTCTTAGGCTACAAACCTGCACAGAGTGTTACTGTACTGAATACTGTAGGCAATTGTAACACAGTAGTGTTTGTGTACCAAAACACAGAAAACATAGCTAAACACAGGAAAGGTACAGTAAAAATAGAGTATAATCTTATGGGACCATGTTCAAATAGTGGTCCATCCTTGACTAAAATGTGCCTTCATTAGAAGGCACATGACTGTATATAAAATAAGCCTCAGTGAAGTTGTTTTAAAATAAGATTTAAAAGTTCATAAGAGAGGAAATCTATAACCGAGATCGAGACCTTTCATGATAGAATATAAATTCTCATTAAATGAGCAGAACTGTTTTGAAGAATTTATAGTCTACCATCCACAAGCAATTGTGGTATTTAACTCAGAATTATATGATTTGTCTGTCACATGATGCTGTATCTTACCTCACTCGGCAATCAAAACCTTATCTTTATTTCCCTGTCTTAGATTGTCCAGTACACTAGGGAAAGACAGCATTAATATTAGGCATACAAATGATTTGTTAACGTCTATGGGAAAATAAGAAAAAATATAATGCTATTCACTATACAGATTATTATTATAAAGAGATTATTTGCATATTGATTTAAGTATATTTTGTTCCTGTGAATGTCATACAATCATTCCTACATGTTTTTAATACTCAGGTTGTAAAGCTTTATTTCAAAAAATTTAGTATTTATATCCCACTCAAATATAAATTACAATTCTAGCCGAGTTCTAGAAAACAGAATAAAACGGGTATGGATATATGTTAAGTGATTCAGGTGGAGTGTATCGATCATAGAAGATATTATACATAAATAAAAGCTTTTAAAGGTTAATGCTTTCCGTGTCTGGTAATTCCAAACACTCTCTCCACTCTTAATATCAACTCAGCACATTTAAATTTGGCATTTAAAAATTGCTCACCATAGTGCATTTAGTAGATAAAAAGAATCCTGAATAATGAAATTGAGACAGCCAAGTGTAAAGGTGTCCCCAGAGAAATTCCAACTGGCCTGTGCATTGGGAGGAGTGTGCACCGGGTTGGATCCTCAAGAGGTTTGCGCCATTTGCATGGGGGGAGAAGCCTGGCCTCTCCTGTTCCAGGGTGGAACCTGGAATTCAATCTACTAGGTGGGAAACCTATCCTAGCAGTACTCCTGCTCTGCTGAGAGTCCCTGTTTCCTTTGTTTTCCTTTTTGCACAATAAATTCTATTTTTCTCACCCTTTAAAGTGTCTGCAAGTGTAATCTCTCATGGCCATGCAACAAGAGCCTGGCTTTCAGCTGAACTGAGGAGAAAGCCCTACAACAAAATGTTGATAATAAATAAGGGATGCATACCTAAGTTCCCCCTTTTGGTTGTATGGTTACCACTCTTATCACTTACCAGGATCATCCAATTACATAAAAAATGTTCAGTAATCATGATGGTAATAAAGAATTGCACAAATTATTAGGAGATTAAATATGGTAGACAAAGCAGTCTTTACTGATACTAGTATTTGTACACATTTATGGAGTACATATATATTTTGTTACATGTACACACTGTATAATTATCAAGTCAGGGTATTTGGGGTGTGCTGAGAATATTTTAAGTCCTCTCTTCTAGCAACTTTGAAATATATGATATGCTGTTAATTATGATCATGCTACTCTGCTATTAAACATTATTAGAACGTATTCCTTCCCCCTACCTGTATGTTTATACCTATTAACAACCTCTCCCACCCACAGGCACACCCTTCCCAGTCTTCGGTATCTATTATTATTCTACTCTCTATCTCCATGAGATAGAGAGTCTTGTCTTTTTAGTTCCTACATATGAGTAAGAGGATCCAACATTTGTTTTTCTGTACTGGCCTCACTTAGCACTTTCACTTAATATAATGGTCTCCAGTTTCATTCATGTTGCTGTAAATGACACTCTCAGTTAAACTTTTTTTTTTTAATTAGAGAGAACATTATGAGTTAATTTAAAAATCAACCTACATGTATTTCCAGAAAAGATAAGAAAACCAATATTATACAAATAAATATTCAGGATTCATTTAATTTGTAAACCTACCTCCTGTCTACTTTAATATGAAAGTAGTTATATAACATGTAATAATTATGATAGTATAGCATAAAGGCCATTATCTCCATTTTCTAGTATTTATTGTGTACTATTTATTAATTTCTCTAAGGAAGCACTGAACAAAGTGTACTTAAATTAAAACCATTTATGGGCTGGATATGATGGCTCATGCCTATAATCCCAGTACTTTGAGAGGCCACAGCAGGTGGATCAGCTGAGGTCAGAAGTTCAAGACAAGCCTGGCCAACATGGCAAAACCCTATGTTTACTAAAAATACAAAAATTGGCCAGGTGTGGTGGTGTGCACCTGTAGTTCCAGATACCTGGAAAGCTGAAGCATGAGAGTCACTTGAATCAGGGAAGTTTGGGCAACAGAGAGAGACTTCATTTTAAAAAAATAAAACAAAACATATATGAACATAATTTTGATCACTAACCTTCTGGGCTTTTGTAACTAAGTCATGGATCAGATATGATAATTCAGATGTTTTAGGTTCAATAAGCTCCATATTAGAACTGAACTGCAATGAAAATTTTTATAAGACCCTTTTGGTTATAGAATGGAATATGTAGCTTGGGTTACCACTGAGATCTTCTTTTCTTTAAACAAGAACATTCATCCACACTCTCACGGTAAACACCCGGTTGTTGGCGTTAAAATTGGTTATACAATACTGGAGCAAATATACAACCTTGGAACACATGAAGCCCATCCAAAAATGTTTTTATTAAGAAATCATGCTCATAAAGAAGAGTATGACTCTGTAATATTAAAAAAAAAAAATTCGTCGGAAGTAAAAAGCTTTCCCAGATAGACGAAGGTGCCATGCACGAAGTATATGAAGGAGAAGTTCTTTAGGCTTCTGAGTCACTGAAACACTGTTTCATTAATCAGAAAAAGAGTTACACTGGGAAACAAGCAATTTTTTTTTTGGAGATGGAGACTCATTCTGTCACCCAGGATGGAATGCAGTGATGGAATCTTGGCTCACTGTAACCTCCGCCTCCCAGGTTCAAGTGATTCTCCTGCCTTGGTCTCCTAAGTAGCTGGAATTACAGGTGTGTGCCACCATGCCTGGATGATTTTTTGTATTTTTAGAAAAGATAAGGTTTCACCATGTTGGCCAGCTGGTCTCAAACTCCTGACCTCAGGTGGTCCACCACTCAGCCTCCCAAGGGCTGAGATTACAGGCATTGTTGTACATATCATTTCATCACACAGGTTTTAAGCCCAGTACCCAAAGTTACCTTTTCTGTTCCTCTCCTTCCTCCCATCCTCCATCCTCAAGTAGGCCCCAGTATCTGCTGTTCCTCCTCTCTGTGTCCACGTGTTCTTATCATTTAGCTCCCATTTATAAGTGAGAACATGTGGTATTTGGTTTTTTGTTCCTGCATTTCTTTGCTAAGGATAATAGTCTCCAGTTTCAAATATGTTTCTACAAAAGACATGATCTTGTTTTTTTTATGACTGCATAGTATTCCACAGTGTATATGTACCACATTTTCTTCATCCAGTCTGTCACTGATAGGCATTTAGGTTGATTCCATGTCTTTGCTATTGTGAATAGTGCTGCAATGAAAATTTGCAGCCATGTGTCTTTATGGTAGAACGATTTATATTCCTCTGGACATATATACCCAGTGATGGAATTGCTGGGTCAAATGGTGGTTCGGCTTTTAGCTCTTTGAGGAATTGCCCGACTGCTTTCCATATGGTTAAACTAAATTACACTCCCACCAACAGTGTAAAGTGTTTTTTTCCCTCTGCAACCTCACTAGCATCTGTTATTATTTTTTTTTTGACTTTTTAATAATCATTCTGACTTGTGTTGAGATGGTATCTCATTGTGGTTTTGATTTGCATTTCTCTAATGATCAGTGATATTGAACTCTTTTTTCATATGCTAGTTAGTGGCATGTATGTCTTCTTTTGAGAAGTGTCCATGTTCTTTGCCTACTTTTAAATGGAGTTGTTTGTTATTTTCTTCTAAATTTGTTTAAATTCTTCATATATACTTAGGTGCATAATTTGCAAAAATTTTCTTCCATTCTGTAGATTGTCTGTTTACTCTGTTGATAGTTTCTTTTGCTGTGCAGAAGCTCTTAGGTTTAGTTAGACCTCACATGTCAATTTTGGCTTTTGTTGTGATTGCTTTTGGTGTGTTTGTCATGAAATCTTTGTTTGTTCCTGTGTTCACGATGGTATTGGTAAGGTTGTCTTCCAGAGTTTTCATAGCTTTGGGTTTTATATTTAAATCTTTAATCCATCTTGAGTTGATTTTTATGTACGGTATAAGAAAGGAGTCCAGCTTCAATCTTCTGCATATGGCTAGCCAGTTATCTCAGCATTATTTATTAAATGGGGATTTATTTACCCATTGCTCATTTTTGTCAGCTTTTTTGAAGATCAGATGGTCATAGATGTGTGGCCTTATTTCTGGGCTCTCTATTCTGTTCCATTGGTCTCCAGTTAATAAACAACTTCAGCAAAGTTGCAGGATACAAAATCAACGTACAAAAATCACTAGCATCCCTATATACCAACAACAGCCAAACCAATAGCCAAATCTAGAAAAGCAATCTTATTCACAATTGCAATGAAAAGAATAACAAACATAGGAAAACAGCTAACCGGGGGGAAAGTGAAAGATCTCTAAAATGAGAATTAAAAAACACTGCTCAATGAAATCAGAGAAGAGACAAACAAATGAAAAAACCTTCCATGGTCGTGGGTAGAAAGAATCAATATCATTAAAATGGACATACTCCTCAAAGCAGTTTACAGATTCATTGCTATTTCTATAAAATTACCAATGACATTTTTCACAGAACTAGAAAAAACTATTTTAAAATTAACATGGAGCCCAAAAAAGCCCAAATAGCCAAAGCAATCCTAAGCAAAAATAACAAAACTGGAGGCATCACTTTTCCCAACTTCAAACTGTTCTATAAGGCTACAGAATGTCATCTAAGGATGTATAGTACACCTGAACAAATCCTATTTGTAATATATATTAGCACTTTTGCCAAATTATCTCACAGTTTATTATGTACTTAGTGGGTATTTTTTCAAAAATTAGATTTGTATATAATATTCCAAATGGTCTGTGTTCATTAAAAAAAAAAAAAAAAAAACTGTAAGTGGCTCTGGTGCCCTGCTATGATGAGGTATTTCCAAAAGTCCTTGTAACTAAAATATGGCACTTATATTTAATCCCTTCAAAATGAATTGTACATAGGTCAGTAATTGCATTAAACATAATCAGCTAACACAAGTCTATGCTTATGTCTGTATGGTATGTGTAATCTGTTTATAGAACAGGGTAGATGACATAATGTAGATTTTGGCAAATAATCACGTTCTCCTTCCACAAATAACATTTGAAATTATAAAAACAACATACAGATGAATGGCTCCCAATAGGTAAAATCGTTATAACCCACATTTGCCAACACAGTTTTAATCTCATTTGTTGGTCACATATTTTGAGAGGGAGATGTACAATTCTAGTTTATGGCACAATATTTCATTTTGACAGAAAGCCACACTTGGGCATCAAGGATCTGAGACCAGGAAACACTGCAGTTGGAAAGGATGAGAGTGAGGGATACATTAAAAAGCTGAGGTCAGGGCTGAGCCACGTGCTCCAGGTTAGCCTTGCTAAAAATGCCAAAACCCAGATCCAATGCAGTCTTAACTTCATTGTGCCCACCTCCAAATCCTTTAAAACACATTCCAATGACAGATTCTCTCTCCTTTCCCCTGCAAAAAAAGAATGTCATCTAAAGATGTAGAGTTCTCCCTTCTCTGCTTCCTGTCATGGGACAGTGTGGACGCTCCTATCACATCCCCAGTGTAGAAGGACATGTCTCCTCCCTAGTTTTATTCAAATTGATGGATGTGTTGCCATTAATCACTAATTTTTTTCAATATATCATGCTGGGATCCCAACTACTGTTAAACTGAATTCCCAGTTACTTTCTCATAAGTAAAGTTTCCCATTCCTTGAAGACATTCTTTAAATACACACGTATGTCTTTCTGACTATGAAATATTTCCTATTCATTCTAAGTAATTGTGAATACTTAGAAAGGTAAAGAGAAAGAAATTTTAAATCATTTAAAATTTAGAGATAACAGCTGTTAGTATTTTTAAATTCATTTCTTTTTTTCTATGTATATACATTTAAAAATTCAGGCTTATACTTATGGATAATTGACAATTGAGAAACAGATAATATTATAACTTATTTTCCAATGTCACTAAATATTCTTCGAAATATTCTAGGTATCTTTAGGGTCGTTGTCATGCCAGAATTGTGCTAACTGCATTGCTACTGTCTTCATTCTTGATATTATAATTAATAGCAATCTTTATACAAAAACAGTATCTGTGTTTCTGATGATTTCCTTAAGCCTGATGTATCATTTGTCATGTTTTCAATGCATAGTAAAAGATGAAAAAACTCTAAGAATGTTGTTTAAAAATATATTTACTAACTCACTTAAAAACTCTTACTATTATGAGGTTGCACGTAAAAAATTGACTAGTTTTTTTACTTCAGGCAATTTCTCTTTCCACAAAGAATGTACAGTGACATATACTCTTAACTTTGGCCAGTGGATAAGGATTCCAGTTCTCTTCAATCATTTCTTGCAACCACTTTGGAACATGGTTATAATGCCGGGAGGTCCACTTCTTGCAGGTGCCTGCAGGTTTCCATGCTCTAGCACTTCTATTCCTTGTCAAAAAGACATTGAGATCCTACCGTGAAAAAGATTAGGGTCGAAGGAGAACATTATGTGAGCAGTTTGCTTGTGCAACCTATTTGAATGGATGAGATTGCCCTTTTATTTAAAAAGGAGATTGTGTCAAACTACTGTATAGAATTGTTGAGGTTTTAGCTAGACAATCAACTGGTACACAGTGAGAATTCAAATCACATTAAATGTTTTAACCTTAAAGACCCTGAAAGATGGCCTGAGAGACATATAAAATCATTGCTTTATATTCAAGAGGCCATGGGATGCTTGGGAAAATTGAAGTAATTAGAATAGGGAATACAACATTATTAACTAACTGCAGAATGTACTTTTCATAAGAAGATTAAAGAATCAGAGACTAGTGAGGATATTAACAACATATTCTCCAACAAATTCTTTTCCAGAACATGTACTCCAACATATCCGCCACTGTTGTCCAGGGTGGTTAAGTGACTTGCTCGGGTGTCATATTTAGTTTGTGGTGGAAAAAGGATAAGAATTCACTTTTCTTAATTCTCCATGTGGTGTTCTTCCCCTACACCATGTTGCCATTTCAATGTCACCATATGCTAACATTTTGTGTGTTTATTTTCATGAGGCTTCAGCAGATTTGGGGTGGTGGCCCAGAAATATGTAGTTTTAACAACCTCTTAAATGATTCCTTCCTGTGGACCACCCTGTGAGAAGCACTATTTTAAATGATATGGCTACTTTCTTTCTGACAGGTATTTTTCCATGTGCTGACAAAATAGATATAAATGGAGCAAAATCTTTTTTAAAGCATCAACAGTTTCCAAATTGGTCTATTCCTAATTCCAGAGCTATGGAGAGAATTAATGATTCTTCTTTGGTTCAGATCAGATCTGTTTCTTACCTTGCATGAGATTGTGAGAATTAAGTTATTATCAATATGGAAGAAAGATGATACACACAAATTGACATGTATGCATAACTGGAAAATAAATTCAAAGACTTTCCTTTGTAACTATCACAAAGGATTCTTATTTAACACAACACCGGTGGAGATGATACTTCCCAGAGTACAGTTCACCACCAGACTTTTCCATGGTTCTTCCTAACTGGAACATTTTCTGGGGTTGCAGTCTCTGAATTGATGTTGAGAGAAAAGCTTAAGGAAGTAACCACTAGCACTCTGGCAACCTCCAGAATCAGCTCTGCTGCAAAAGCAATGTAACTGCCTGATTTTCTACAAAATCTGATGCCCTGAGGTGCAGGAAAGATGGAAAAAAGAAGAGAAGTTTTTAGGCTCAAGATAGTTTTCTGGACCATGGCAGTGCCTGGGTCTTCGGACAATGTCAAAAAACAAGTTAAGAGGCTTCCTGGGCACTAAAATATAGAGGTAAATTAAATGGTTTTTGTTTTGTCTCTAAGGACTGACAGGCAACCAAATGAACAATGACAGTCCAGAGTAATGGGGGCTGTCATAGATAACGCATGGTAGTAAGAAGACACAGAACAGAAGTAAATAACCCCATTGCTTATGTAGTATATGCTTTGGGAAAAAAACAAAAAGCAAAACATGGGTCACTGGAAGGTGACTGGCATGACAACATGGCATTCATGCAAGATGTAAGCCACATCCATAGGCATGGATATGATCCAAAAGAAAAAGACATTATGATACTCAAGCTTAATATCCTTTGTGGAGAGCTAAAGAAGAATGACCTTGGGCAATCCATACAGAAGGGAAATGAGAAAGTAAATTTTAACCAAATCACATAAAAACGTGAACATACAGTTGTGAGGAATATGATTTAAAATTGTGTCCTTGTTCTCTCACTACTGAGCTGTGTATGTCAAGTTAATTTCTGTCTCTGGATCTCATTCCTCAGCCATAACGCAAGATGGGTGGATAGGATGGATTCTGAAGTCCACTCCAGCTCTAATATTCTCTGGTTCTTAGTCATGGGAAGCAGTAACAATCAGCTTCAGTTAAATAGTCACCATCAAAGAAAGTGCAGCAGCGCTCATGTCTATAGTGAGGGAAGAAAGGAAGCAGCCACTGAACCATGGCAGGTCCCCAAGTGCTGCATAGTTGGTGGGTATATTACAGATGTTGGAAATTTAAAAATAATATATGTCGTGTGTATTGAGATGTGAAGTCTTAGGCTAATACAATAGTAAAAATGAATAAAGTTAATTTTTCCTGACTTAAAAAATGGTAATAATAAGGAAAAATTCTTTTCCAGAAAGGAAAAGAATGCATTTACAAGTAAAATGAAGCTAAAAGGAATAAAATGAACAGGGCTGATGGTTCTTAGCAATCATATGTTTGCAAGTCAGCTGTTTATAATAAGCTTAGACTTTAAATTGATTAATTATTTTATTGAACTGGCATTTCTTTTGAAAATAGTTACATCAAATACTGTGAAAATGGATCCAGATGTAGTTGCTTCTTTGAGATTATTGAGACTGTATGAGCAAATGGAAGATAGGTCATTTGATTATAAAAATAAAGATTCATCTTATGTTTGGAAATATCTGGAACAGTTTTAGCATTAAAGGTAAAATATGTAAATTTTAAAAGACAATTAGCTTATTTGTAATACTGGACTGGTATTATCACTAATATTGGTATTATGATTAATTATTGAAGAGTCATGTATTCATGTGGTAATTCATTTTGCAGTTAGTTATTTCTTCCTTCTAAAATATAGTAAAAAATGTGTGGCATTTTCATGAGTAGCTAAACTTCATAAGGATGTTACAATAGGTCTTTGTTTATAGAGGCAAACAGATTATGAGACTTTACAATAATTGAGGAGAGCATTTATTTAATTATAGATATTTTCACTATAATTTTAGAGGAAATACACAATTACATAAACACTGAATATAATATCTTTTTAATTTGCATAGTGTGGTCTTAAACATATACTCTAAAATAAACCAGGGCCATAATTATATAGACTTTTGAAGTTAATACCAAATCTTTTCACCAAATATAATAATCTATTATTTTGTTTGTAAATATGTTATTATATCAACACTTTTAGCCACTAATACATGTTAAATTCTGGAGAATAACTATTTATACTTTCCTACCCTTTTGAAATACCTGCATAATTTCACCTGGTTAATATTCTGGAAGAACATAATTGGCAAGTATTTTTAAAAATATCCTTATTATTAAACTATATTTGAAGTTCTATGTGGAATACACTGCTTACAGTTTGGAGTTCATAAGTCTGCATTTCAAGAACCTATCTTTCCACTTTTAACCATAATTGATATGCTTATTTTATTTAATAATTCTATGCACATTGAAGTGATTCGTTTGTTCAGTACATATTGCTAACATATTTTGTACAGTGTTTTCTATAATCCATACTTTCATAACTACTGACTAAAATAACTGATTCACTTATTTGAATTTTTTATAATATACAGTGGATCTCTAAGCATATGAGGATTTTAAAATTTAGAAGAGTTTCTGGGGATTACTGTGCATTTCATCTTTTAAAGACTTGATTCTCTTAATAAGTCTTCATCATTTACTATGATTAAGCACAAGAATTCACACCTGAACTTATATGAACTCTGCCTTCAGAGAACTTAGAAATTAAGGATAAATAGGACACATGCACCATCAAATAACATGGAAAGAAAATAAAAAGTCGTATGTTTTATAACAGAGGAATAAACAAATTCAGAAAAGATGAAACTGTAAAAATGATGAGAGGCAGATAAGAAACAAAGGGTCTTGAGTCTCTTCCACTTCCTCCTTAATCCTCACTCTCAGCAAAGAGCTACCTTGCTTCCTCCTTCATGGGAAAACAAAAGCAATCAAAAGAGAACTTCTGTTAACTACTACCACTGCTTCTACTCACCTCCTTGTTCGTGTATCATCAACTTCACATCATCACCAGTTACTATGGACGACCTCTCCACATCCTTATCCAAGGTCAATCCCTTCATTTGCTCTCAAAATTCCATTCCCTCTGGGGACATTTCTCCAGCAATTATCTCTTCCACGTCTAACATCATTAAGTTTTCTCTCTCTCTTTGTATTATACTGAGCAGCATACAAACATTGTTATTTTGTCCATATATTTTATTTACACATTCTCTTTTAACCTCATTTTCATCTCCAGCTGACACTATATTCCTTGTCTTCGCTTTCTAAAACCCTTGTAAGAATTGTCTCAACTTACTATTTCTAGAAGAATTTTGAACATATTCTGGGGGAGGATCCCCCGTTTATCTACCAAATATTATTTTGTCAAAATCATTATGATTATCATTTTTGATAGATCCCCTCTTAGTTATCATCTTCATTATCTGTCACCTATTTTCAGCACTGGATACCATCTATGGCTTCCACTTGTAACCCTTTCTCCACTTGGCTTTTGGGGTGGCACACACACATGGTTTTCCTCTAAATTTCCATTCTCTTCTTCTTAGTATCTTTTACTGTTTCTCCTCATTATCTGCCCTCTTCATTGGATCCCAGGAATCAATTCTTAGATCACTTTACATTGCTGTCCATTCTCACTCCCATGATTCTCTTATCCAACCTCTTTGCTTTAAAGATCATCTTTACTTTAATGGCTCCAGCCTGCAACCCCATCTCATTATCCTACAGCCTAGCTGATAGGGTTGCCAGATTTAACAAATAAAATTAAAAGTACCTAGTAAAATGGGTAACTTGGACAACGAATGAATAATTTTTAGTATAAGTATGTACTATTATATATCTGGGATATACTTAAACCATTTTTCAATATGAAATTTTAACTTCACTGATCATCCTGTATTTTATCTGATAAGACTACTACCTAACATCTCCAAGTTGATGTCCAAAAAACATCTAAAATGTAAAATATCCTAAATTCTGCTCCAAACATTCCAACAAACATCATTTTATCTTGTAGTCATCCTTGTCTCAGATAAAGGCAACTCCATTCTTCCAATTTCTCAGACCAAAAACAATTGTCTTGACTTTTATCTTATACTCACATATACGGTGGATCCTATGTATGAAATCCATCATAATGGATCCATCATCATATCTCATTATGTCTAAAATCAAATACCACATGTTCAGAATTTGGCCTTTTCTCATGGTCCCACTGCAGCTATTTTGGTCCCAGCTGTCACTGTCTCATCTCCTAATTGTCTCTCTGCTTCAGCCTCTGGCTCCTCTCAGCATGTTTTCAAAACAGCAACTAAACTACATGAATGGATGGGTGAGGATACGTGCCAAGATAAAGGATGCAACTGCTTCAAAAGATAGCACCAACCTTAGATACAAAACCTTTAGAAATAAAAACATGTGGATTCGAATCCTGTCCAGGTTGTTTTTAATAACTTTTCAACTAGTAAAACTTTGCCACCCACTAAAGGTTTCTCTTTCAAGGCTGATGCTAGAAAGATAAGCCATCATTACACAGCGCTTGTTTGCATTCCTGAAGTCATGTCACACTGTAGGAAACGTTCCCAAAAGTCCTGGCTGCATAACCAAAGCTGAACTCTTTCAAAATTTGAGAAATTTTAAAAGGTCAACAATTAAAATAGCTATTAAATGCTATTTTCTGCTGTTTTTCTATGTAATAACAATAGATAACATTTATTTAGAATTTACAGTGTGCCAGACTCTGCTCTCAGAATTTTAGGTAGATTTTGTACTACCGTCTCACTGTTTGCCAGTAAAGAATAGAAAGATGAAGTGACTTGCTCAGGTAACACAGTGAGGGCCAGGGATCCAGATCCAGCAGTATAACCTTGGAGGCCACACTCTTAACCATCACACTATACACATATAGCTCCAGCAAGTAAGGGGCTCCTTCACCTGAGCTATTTAGAGCCTTCCGTTTTTTTTTTTTCTTTTAGTTATTTGGAGTTCTTATTTTCCTTGACATTCTCACAGCAATAGTTTTCTCTGTTACCAGAAAAACAAGATGTAAGTAAACTTGAAAATACAAATTGGCTATGGAAATTCGTACACCCAAGCACATACATATATGTATTCCCAGAATATGAAAAGGCTATTATGTTGACATCTACAGCCCAACCTGAAGAGATAATGTTTGGAAGATTAGAACTTAGTAATTATGCTTTTCTGAGACTCCTTGAAATTATGTTGGTTAAACAATGAAAGTGTATTCTGAAGCCCAGGAGTTATTACTGATGAGTTAAATATCATGGCTTAGTATTATGAGGGGGTCTCTCCTCTGATGCTTAAGAGGATTATGCAGCTGTTCTGTGGCTCTTTCTGAATCTCACAACCACAAGAAGGCTGGCAAAGCCCCCTGATGGAAGCCATCCACAGATGAGAACTGCATTCCTCACAGCCTTTATTAGCCACACAGGAGAGACTTTTCCAACATGAACAGGCAAAGTAAAAAAAAAATCTCATCAGCAAAGATGAGTTAGAAATTCTGGAGTTTAATTCTGACTGTACTCATGATCTGGCTATAGGAAAGTTAATCATCACTTAAGGCCCCCAGATTTCTTAGCAAGATTAGCTCACAGCATTATTCACAGATCTGTTAAACAGTGATAACACAGTACTGTGGAAATGGCCGTGTGGGTATTTTCAGATAGGCTTAGTTTATTTTTAATAAAGGGAACTAGATTTTAGAAATCTAGTTCTTTTAGATGTAATTTCACCCTAGAGGGCTGAGAGAAAATGTTACATATTTCATGTCAAAATATTAAGTTAATTCACTTAAAAAACAGAAATAGTCAAATTAATATTTTGGGGACTTCATGATAGCAAAACAACTAATTAGTAGACTGGTTTCTGTTTATTTTTCAATCCACTGAGTAATATATATTCTTTTGGAAAATAAAGGGATGATGATTATTACATTGGCTAGCCTGAAATAATTGTCTGATTTTTTAACTAAACTGAAAATATACCCCATTTCTTTTTTACCTTAAAGTAAAATCAAGGATTGATAAATGCAATCATTAAACAATTGTGAAGTTGTCCTCAACATTTCTGTTTCTAACACAAGAAGCTTTGGCAACATGCAAGAGAAGATTAAAAATCAAAACAAATACTAAACAAATAAGCAAAATTAGAAAAACATCATTGCCACATACAACACAATCTATGGTTACTGCACCAGACATTTGCTTATCACTCAACATCATTGATGTTTAGTGAGAAATGTTTGCTGCCCTGACAAAACACTCTAAAGAATGCATAAGGCAAAGTCTTTGCAAAGACTCTATGCAATATTTATTAAATGTCACCTACAGTAAAACGAATCCCACTTTAGACCAAAGCAAATTATCTTCGCAAATCAGTATTTACATTGTTAGACATTGCTATAAGTGTTTATACTCAGTTGTAAAGAAAAAAAAGTTTCTATGTAATGAAATGAAAAATGTGTCAGCATGAGAACTTATTTTAAGTGTGATTGTATTAAAATATATTTACAAATTGTTTGATACTTATTTCTTTAAGCAGTGAAAGTCAATTTCCTTCCTTTTGAGATTAGGCTATATAAAGACTTGCTTCTAATGAGTAGCATAGAGTAGAAGTGGTGGTATGAAGTATCCAAGAATAAGCTCTAAAAGGGCACTGTGCTTCCTCCTTGGTTCTTCTGTATTACACACTAGGGAGGAATCAGCTTCCATGCTGTGAGAACACTCACCCAACCCTATGTACATATTTATATTTGAAGAACTGAAATCTCATGCAAAAGCCAACAAAGAAGTGAGGGCTTCTGACAACAGCTACATGAGAGCACCATCTTGGAAGTGGATTGTTCAACCCCCACCAAGCTATTGGATGAGCATAGCCTTAGATAATATCTGCAGGCAGCCTCACGACCTACCTAAGCCAGACTGCCCTGCTACACCACGCCTGAATTCCTGCCCACAGAAACTGTCAATTAATAAGAGGTTATTGTTTTAAGTTGCTAGTTTTGGGGATACTAGATAGCTAATGTAAGTCGGACTGTCTTTTTAAAAATCCTAAAAAGTTACTTAGAATAGATGAAATCCTGAAGGCAAGATGTTAGTCAGGGCCCAGGAAGCCAATAGTGACTGCTTGCTAATTTACTCTGTATGAAGAAAGTAAAGGTATTTATTTTTGCTTCCAAGAGAAGCATGAGAGAGGAGAAAGGAAGAAATGAAAAGGGGATAGCCAGTAAAATGCATACAAATCATTCAATCTATATGGAAGAGCCAATGGGAAACCTCAGGAGTTAGAAGGTTGAAAACAATTTTTAAAGAACTAGAATGTATGCTGTGATTATAAGTTTTGGGGTGTGTGTGTGTGTGTGTGTGTGTAACATCAAGAAAAATCAAAACTAGGAATAAAGATGAGCAAAGACAAACATAAAAATATATGTCTTCCATTTTTCTATTTAAACCTGAGAGACATTTTTGGGCTTCCATAGCATATCTTGTTTAAACCTGAAAGGTCACGGTGACCCAGGTTATATAAAAATCCAAAACAACATTAAGAACGCTGCCCTAGCCTGAGACATACCAACTAAAAACAGAAAAAACACGGTATGCCATGATATTTTAAAATTTGATACTCTAGTTGTTGATGTCATTCCATGATGCAATAGGAGTAAAATCTAAATTTGCAGGTCATTTGATTGGACTAAGTCTAACATCTTCCTACCCATCTAGCTCTCCTTTCATTTACTCTCTGTCTCTAACCTTTGTTATCTTCAAATAACTTCTTCTCAAACTGTTTATTTTGTGGTGCATTGAAGTAGAACAATGTGACATCATTCTACAAATGCCATGGGCTTTGAGTGGAGACAAACCTGGGTTCAAATATTAATTTAAAATTGTACCAGAAAGCTGCTGTGGCATCTTAAATTATATATGAGTCCGTTCTCACGCTTCTGTAAAGAAATACCTGAGACTAGGTGATTTATAAAGAAAAGAGGCTTAATTGGCTCATGGTTCCATCAGGTTGTACAAAAAGCATGGTTGAAGAGGGCTCAGGAAACTTTCCAACACGACAGAAGGTGAAGGCACATCTTACATGGCCGGAGAAGGAGGAAGAGAGTGAAGAGGGAAGCTCAACACACTTTTAAAGAACCAGATCTCATGACAACTCACTCACTGTTATGAGAACAGCAAGGAAGAAGTCCACCCCCACAATCCAATTGCTTCCCATCAGGCCCCTCCTCCAACACTGGGGATTACAATTTGACATGAGATTTGGGCGGGGACACAGATCCAAACCATATCAGTGTTTTCAATGTCTTTCAGCCTAGTTCTCTTTCATGTAGTATGGGGTTAATAATATTTATTTCCTATTGTTTCTATAAGAATAAGTAAATGATATGCTAAAACCTTACTTCAGGGCGTTGTCACATTGGCAACATATATTGGTGAGAATAGTTATACTTATTATTATAATTTAAGTCTTCGGCTTGAACATCTGCCCCTCCTAAAATGTGGGCTGATAAAATGTAAGGTAGTAAGGTATTACCTTTTTACATTATACTTTAGGAGAGATAAATAGATTTACCTCGTGAATTATCCTAGGAATCTCAGGTTGTCTGGCTATGAACCCCACAGAATCTGGGGCTTTTTCTCCCTAAATGAAGGGAGGGTGGTTTCCATTCTACTCCTTAGTGGGAAAGGCTGCCCCTGAACTCAACCAGTGAACTCAACTTTCGTCGGGAAATGTAGAATAAGGCCCCCTCCCTGTTTGGCCTGAAGGCCTCTTCCCACGAGACTGCCTGGTGCTATCAGACAGTTCCCTATACTGAAGCTGCTGGTGCCAGAGCCCTGACCGTTGACTAATATAAACATAAAAGACTGTTCCCGGGCTTGCACTTAAAGGGCAATGTCAAATGATTTGAACAAACATCTCACCATAGAGAATATTCAGATAAAAACGTGCTCAACATCATTCGTTATTAAAAGAAATGCAAATGAAAACCATGAGATACGACTAACCACTAGATACCTATTAGAAGGTCTAAAATTAAAAGGACTGACCATAACAAGTATTGGCAAGAATATGAAACAACTGGAACTCTCATACAAGGTAGAATGGTATAGCCACTTTAAGAAAAAGAGGCAGTATGACAAGGAACCAAGGTCAGTCCTCCGGAGCGCAGTGCCGCGGTGTGTAGAGCATGGTCTTGAATGCCTCTCTGTCAGGGGATGAGAGAATTGGGGGTTGTAAGCTTCCTCTTGCTGATGCTGGGCTTTTATGTTTTTCCAGTAAAGTCCATCTTTACTATCCAGGCTGCATGATACTGTAATGTTTGCCATTGTCCATCATGCCTTGCATTGAACAAAACAGACAAAAAGTCCTTGCCCCTAGAGTGCACGTTGCATTGAGGAAAAATAAAATAAGATAAATATGTAAAATAGTATACATGCAAAATATGAACATGTAAAGGAGATATGAATGTATGAAAAATGTAAGATGAAGATAAATGCTATGAAGAAAAATTAAGCAGACGACAGGGAGTTCCAGGAAGATGTACATATTTTATGAGCCAATAATTTACTTATAGGTGTGTGCAGCCTGGACAAAACTCTCAGCATGTGCTCAAGAAGACGTACACAGCATGCTTATTCAGTCATATTTGAGGTAGCAAAAATAAAAATAAAATGGAAAGATTCAAATGTCCATCAGAGAGGTCACCTGGCCATTATTCTATAGAAAGATTACCATAGTCAATTACAGGTGATGGATGGATGAGGGATAAGACTGGTACCAGGGAGACTTAATAGGTGATCATTGAGGTAGCTTAGATAAAAATAATATGACAGCTAACATTTCTGGGTGCTTACTATCGGTGATGTCCCCAAAACGTAACATAACTCATTTAATCCCCTCAACAACTCTATTTAGTAGATATTATTGTCTCCTTTACAGATGAGACAACAGAGAAAGAAAGAGGTAAAGGGATGTCCCCAAGATCATTCCTCAGTAGCAAGGACAGGCATCAAACCAGAAAATCTGAGTTCAAAATTATGGTTTTAACTATGATTAGCTATGTTTTGAGAACATGCATGTATTCTCAGTAACCATAAAAATGAAGAAAGCATGAAGAATTTCTGGGAAAAATTCTACTTTTTTCTACCTAGTTACCTTCATCTTTGTTCTATGATTCCTGTGGAGAATAACTCACATAAAATAAATTTCAATAATTATGTCTTAGAAATTAGGATTTTACTCCCCTGCTTTCAGTTGACAGAACGAAGTTCCATCTTCATCAATATGTGCCTAGAGCAATCTGTCTCATCTAATTAGGTTCAGAACGATTTGAAAAAAGAGAAACAGAGTTTTATATTTTATAAAAATCTAATTGTCTTTCATGTGTTCTATAAGTTTCATTAAGTGCTAAATTATGAAGCCTAAAGTTATACAGTGATATTTTTCTTTTGTGTTTTCTCATGCATATGTTTTCATATTACTCTTAATAGCTTTTGATTTAATGTCAAATTATAATACTGTTTTAGTTTTTCCATTATCATTTCAGGTGTGCATTACAAATTTAACATTTTAATGAGATGGCAATGACTTAAAATCAAACACTAAATGTTACAAATTATAATGGCCCTAGATTTTTTAATTGCAATCATCCTTTCCTCCTCAATTGTTAAGGTTGAGTATGTGCTAGCTAGCAGGGTTATTAATTCCAAGACTTAAAAAATTTCCACCCTTACACCAAAAATAACAGAAACTATTTTGTAAATGTCTACAGAAAGACCATTGAGACTTATGAACATGATGAACCATTTTTAGTTTCATTTTTTAATACCGTTATCTTTTTTCAATACATTTATTTTTAGATAGAGATTATTTTGTTGCTTAGGTGTAAGGGAAAAATTAAGAATCTTTTAGATAGGTTATTGGATTTATTAGGCTAAGCAAATCCACTTTGGAATAATAAAAACCTTATTAGGTCATTAAAAACAGAAATACGGTAGATTTGTTTTTACACTTTACCTCATGTGCTTTTGTGCTACACTGAAATTTTTAGAACTTCATAAATTTTTTTTTAACCTGGTAATAACTAAGCTATTAGGTTATAAAATGTTTTGCTTCTTTCCAGAGTGTCTCAAGCACGTCCACAACCTAAAAATCCTATGACTTTGCTCTTTTTGTAATCAGGAAATAATCATAATTTAAATGTATTCCACATCAAACCTAGACACTGGGAATATTCAGAAACTTACTCTTTCTATGTAAAATCAATGTTCAGTTCCTCAGAAACTGTGAGAAATTATTATGACTTATTTCCTTTGCTTCAGTGTAATCACATGGAAAGAAGGACAGACCTTGGTGACAAAGAGACCTGGGTTCAAGGATTACCTCTGCTCCTTATTCTGTGATCTTGGAAAAGTTTTGTTTTTCTCTATAAAACTTTTTAAGCTCTTCTTTTTAAACTTTCTTTAGGCTCAGTTTCCTGGTGTGCATTTGTAAATGTGGTATAAAAGTTGTTCCACCTCAGAGAATTGTAGTGAGGATTAAATAAAGTGTTTAGTGTGCTGCCTAGAATATACTAAAAGCTCCATCAATGGCAGATATTATCATTATTTCCACTTCATTATTTCATCTAATTCTTCATGATATCCTGGGGTTCAGTCTTTCATGTATGTGTGATGAGATGATGAGAAATAATGTGTGTGTGTGTTTTTTTGCTGTTGCTGTTGTTGTTTTTCATGGGAACACTTTACTTAAATATCTCAGGAAACCAGAGTCTAAGCAAAAAAAAATGTGTAAGCTCTCGATGACCAGGCACTCCCATTCTGAGGTAGCATTTCCAACATATCAGTATAACACATTATTCTATATGCAGTCATTGCACAGTGGATATCAGTATAATTCACTTCATAAATTAACCCTGCTTGCAGAAATGAAGACTACTTAAGGGTATATGAGTAAAACCGGTATGACAATCAGATAACCTAAGTGAAGTGGAAAAATTTCTAGAACAACAAATTACCAAAAATGACTCAATAATAAATAGAAAATGTAAAGAAAACAAGTAATAAGATCAAATCAGTAATCAAAAACCATCCTACCAAAAAAAAAAAATCCAAAGACAGATGGTTTCACTGATGAATTATACCAAATATTTAAATAATTAATACCAACCTATCTCGAGCCCTTCCAAAATGAAGAGAATTGAATCATTCTTAACTTATCCTGAGGTGAGGTTCAGTAACACAGTCTTATATTCAGTAATATAATTCTATTCAGTATTTTCCTGATACCAAAGTCAGACAAACAACAAGAAAAAACCCCAAACTACAGCCTAATATCTCTTATAAATATAGATGAAAAATTCTTAAGGAAAAATAGTAAATCAAATTCAATAGCATATTAAAAGAATTATACAACATGACCAAGTGATATTTATTCTATAAGTTCAAGATGGGGTTCAAAATACCAAAACTAATCAACATAATATACCATATTGTAATACACCAATAGAATAAGGGGGAAAAATACATGCTTATCAACATTGATGCAGAATTGCATTTGATAAAATTCAATGATAAAATCACTCAGCAAACCTGAGAATGGAAAGCAACTTCATCAACATGATAAAGGACATTAATAAACATCCCACAGCTAATATTATACTTGTTATAGACTAAATTGTGTCCCTCAAAAAGTTCATATATGGAAGCCCTAAACCCTAGTTTTCTAGAATGTTACTTTATTGAAGATAGGGCCTTTAATGAGGCAATCAAAGTAAAATGAGGCTGTAAGACTGGGGCCCTAATCTCATAGAACTAGTGTCTGTGTAGGAAGAGGAAGACACAGCAGAGACACAAACCCACAGGGAAAATCCCACATGAAGACAGTAAGAAGGTGCCATCTCTGAGCCAAGAGCAGAAACCTCAAGATATACCAAACCTGCTAAAATGTTGATCTTGGATTTTCAACCTCCAGAATTGTGAGAAAATAAGTTTTGGTTGCTCAAGCCACCTAGTCTGCAGTATTTAATTATGACAGTCATAATGAACTAATACAATACTCAGTTATGAAAGGCAGCAAGCTTTCCTTCTAAGATTATGAACAAGAGAAGTATGCCTACTTTCAGCACTGCTATTCAACATTGTACTGAAAGCTCTAGTCAAAGTTGTTAGGCAAGAAAAAAAAATTGGAAAGAAGAAGTAAAACTATTTGAAGATAACATGATAGTATATATAGCAAATCCCCAAAAATTCACCAAAAGAGCTGCTAGAGCTAATAAGTCAATTCATCAGAGTTACAGAATCCAAGATCAACACAAAATTCAGTTGTGTTTCTCTACACCAGCAATGAACAAATTGAAAAAAAAAATTAAGAAAATAATTTCATTTCTAATAACATCTGTATTAGTTCATTCTCATGCTACTATAAGGAACTACCCGAGACTGGGTAATTTATAAAGAAAACAGGTTTAATTGACTCACAGTTCTACCAGCTGTACAGGAGGCATGGCTAGGGAGGCCTCAGGAAACTTATAATCATGGCAAAAGGGTGAAGGAGAAGCAAGCATATCTTCACATGGCAGCAGGAGAGGGAGAGAGAAGGTGGAAGCTCTACACACTTTTAAACAACGAGATGGCATGAGATCTCATTCACTATCACAAGAACAGCAAGGGGTAGGTTCACCCCCATGATTCAGTCACCATCCAGCAGGCTCCTTCTCCGACACTTGGGGATTAAAATTCAACACTAGATTTGAGTGGAGACACAGAGCCAAACTATATCACTACCCAAAAGAGTAAAATACCTAGGAATACATTTAACCAGGGAGGTAAAATGCTTGTTTGTTACAAACTATGAAACATTGCAGAAAGAAATTAAAGAGGATAAAAATAATGGAAAGATATTCCACATTCATGAATTATAAGATTTAATATTGTTAAGACAGCAATGCTACCCAAAGCTATTTACACATTTAATGCAATCCCTGTGAAAATTCCAAGAACCTTATTTGCAGAATTGGAAAGGCTGATCCTTAAATTCATACAGAATTGCAAGGGACTCCAAACAGTCAATATATATACAAATGGAAGGGAATTGAAGTTGGAGGACTCATGCTTCCCAATTTCAAAACTTACTACCAAGCTGCAGTAATCAAATCTTTGTGGTACTAGACCAAACAAAAACTTGTATACAAATTTTCACAGCAGCACTATTCACAATAACTAAAATATGAAAACCATCCAAATATCCATCTGTAAATGAATGGATTAACAAATTGGTATATACACATACAATGAAATATGAGTATCAGTCATAAAAAAGAGTAAAGTACTGATATATACCTTATATGCATGAATCTTGAAAACATTATGTTAAATGAAAGAAGCCAGACACAAAAGGTCACATATTGTATGATTTCATTTATACTGAATATTGAGAATAAGCAGATTCATAGAGATAGGAAACAGATTGGTGATTGCCAGGGAGGGGGCATGGTGAATCCAGAGTGACTGCTTAATGGGCAAGGGATTTTCTCTGGGGGTAATAAAAATATTTGGGGATTAGATGGAAGTAGTGACTGTAGAATATTGTGACTGTACTATGTGTCACCAAACTGTGCCCTTTAAAATGTTTAATTTTATATTATACAAATTTTATTTCAATTTTTTTAAGTTAGAAAAATTTTACCTTTGCCCCTCAAATATCACATGATGTGATGGAAGTTTCTATAAGCAAAAAACTGTAAGAATCAGTACCTTCCGTATATTCAAAGGCAAACTCTAGTCACTACAACCAGGCACAGGATTACTTCTAGACTGTCCTCGAGGTTTCTGGGCTCTCGAAGGAGACAGAATAGCCCTAAACTACCTTGAGAATTTGATTTATGTTAGATAACTCTCCCAGACTCCCCAGTTTTGTTCTGTTGGACAAGTTTTCCTAACCCTGACCCACTAACAGTCTCTACCACAAAAATGTGCAGTGATCTAACTATATCATTCTGGCTTCTCAATCTAAGCCTTCTGTCTCAAAATGGAAGTCCAAATGAAAATCATCCATTTTAGATCACCTTCACAAACATCATTACATGTCCCCTACTGCCCAGGATTCCCTCACTGTCTCGCCAGGACAAGATTAGATATCCTTTTATTCCTAAAGCCAAAGTTACTCAACTAGATTATGTGGCTTTCCAGCTCTGCTCCCGAGTATTAATTCTTTTTGAAACTATATATATTTGTTAGTATTATTTAAAGCCTCCTTGACTTAAGTTAATTTCTGATACTTTTCTATGTGTCTGTAAGCCTTGATTTTTCATTAGTCTATGCTGAGAATATTTAACCCCATCCTCTCCATTCTTCGTTTCATGGCAGTTTTTAATAAGCTTAAAACTGTTAACACACATTCAGCCAGTTCAAACCGTAGCATTATGTCTGTATAAATATTTAGTTTGTAAAAAGGATAAAAGAAAGAAAGGAAATGAGTTTTGAATTTCATGAAGGAAATTACTCAAATGTAACACTGGGAGTTGATCTGAAGATGTAAAATTTTGGTCCAGAAATTTCAGACCAATATTTTGCAAAATGAGTTAGCAGAAAGGTTTAAGTATTCTTCAGCCACCAAATAGTAAACATCACCACCCTGTCAGAGGCCTTTGATCTTGAGACATTTTGGCAGGACTCGAAAAATGGGCAGAGTCTAAGCATTTAATAGATCCTTTTTACCTTTCCATTTTTAATTTAAAGGACTTCATTTACTATTTAGGCCCATGAAATGTTCAACTTTTAGGATTCATAAACTTCCAAAAGACACCTACTTTGGTAGTGATAACTAGCATTTAAGTGATTGCAGAGCAATTTTATATGCATTGTCACATTTGATAGTTACATGATATATGTTACCATGTTCATTTTAGAGACAAGAAGCCTTAAAGTCAAAGAGTTTAAATGACAAACTGATAAGCCACAGATATGGAAGCCAAAACCAGATCCTCTGGTTCTCTTGCTCTTCAAACTCACAATGCTCTTTCTCAAATGTTATACCCGACTATCCAGAATATCTTTATTTTTATTATTCATGTCTATTTTTTGTTGTAGGATTTTAAATATGTACAAAATGAATATTCAATATGTGATTATTTTGAATTTGAGCAGAATTTTGTTATCTAATGCATGGAAAGCATTGCTCTTGACATGTTAGAAGATTAAAAACCAAATAAGTAAATGAGATTGAAATGATTCTTTTTTCTTTCCTATTTTTGAGATGGAGTTTTGCTCTTTTGCCCAGGTTGGAGCGATATGATGTGATCTCAGCTCACTGCAACCTCCGCCCTCAGGGTTCACGCGATTCTCCTGCTTCGGTCTCGCGAGTAGCTGGGATTACAGGTGACTGCCACCATACCTGGCGAATTTTTGTATTTTTAGTAAAGACAGGGTTTCGCCATGTTGGCCAGGCTGGTCTCAAACACCTAAGCTCAGGTGGTCCACCCACTTCAGCCTCCCAAAGTGCTAGGATTACAGGCGTGAACCACAGCACCTGGACAATATTGAAATGATTCTGAGTGATAAGATCTACAAAAATGGCTAAACTACATATAAGCAGTGTTTTTCAAATGTTCCCTACCATAAAGCTCACCTGGGAACATCTCAAAGAGTTTATTTCCAGTTGCAGAAACCTGGAAAGACTACAAGGAAGAAGTGCTATTTTATCTAAATCTTCTAGGAATTCTATAGCAGAAGAATGTCAAGAGCAGAGACAAAATATCCTCAGTACATATAGTACATTTCACAACAGAAGTTATTTTAGCATAACGCATACAATATGTGTATAGAAAAAATAGGCCACGGCCGGGCACAGTGGTTCACATCTATAATTCTAGCACTTTGGGAGGCCAGGGTGGGTGGACGACCTGACTTCAGGAGTTTGAGACAAGCCTGGGCAACATAGTGAGACCTTGTCTCTACTGAAAATACAAAAAATTACCTGGGCTTGGGAGCACATGCCTGTAATCTCAGCTACTCAGGAGGCCAAGGCACAAGAGTCACTTGAACCCAGAAGGCACAGGTTGCAGTGAGCCAAGATTGCACCACTGCACTCCACTCTAGGTGACAGAGTGAGACTCTTTCTCCAAAAATAAAATAAAAATAAAAGTAATTTTTAAAATTAGGCCATATTGGAGGGTGTCTTTGGAGACTTATTCTAGAAAATTTAGAGTTAATTCAACATGTAATGGAGAACAATGATAAGCTTTTTTTTAGAAGCTGAACCAATTTAAAGTTCTTCTTTGTACTGATTCCCAAGTAAGCTAAAAATGATCATTAATTTTCATCACTTTTACAGCCAAAATGAGGAATTTTTTCAAACAAAAGAAGAAAAACAGTTTATGTATTTTGTTATGCATGTGAACAAATCATTTGTATATATGCAAGGTTTGTGTATAGATATAAAATAGATGATTGGGATATATGTATATATATTTATATAAATTTACAGATATCTATCAGTCTTCCCTGGCCAACTTAAGTTAAATTTATCACATTCATCTTTACATACCACTTTATTTATTATGCATCTATTTTACTGCACTTTAATGTTCTAGTGCAGTTATTTCTTTAGCATCCAGCTGCAAGTATTTTAATTAAGTCAAATATTTAGGATTTCATGTTTATTTTTCCTATATGATTGGTTCTGAGGAGACCTAGTAGTGCAAAAGAAATCCTAACATGCAAATTATTTTAGTTATCCAAATAGGTCTATTGATTGCTCATTCTAGAGTAGGTACTAAGGTTAGCAAGGCACAGATCCTACCAATGAGGAGTTTGCATTTCAATAGAGGGAGACGTAAATACTAGTAAAAGAAAGCAATGACTTGCTTCAGTGCGATTACAGAGGAAGGGATAGTAAAGAGATAAAGATGTGTTCCATTTTACATGATGTGGGAGTTTGGAAATGAAAATAAATGGGAAGAGTGAACAGAATAGAAATAAGACAAGCTTCATGAAGCAAGAGATACTTGAGCTGACTCTCCTTATTACTCAACCTTAACTGAAACTTCAACTTTTGTTTTCCTTTGTCATGGAGAGTCTGTGGCCCCAAGTTTGGGTCAGTAAACAATATCTGAAACATCAAAAGTAATGGTAGGTTGGTATCAAGACAGATAACATTGAAGAAGATAAATGCTATGTTAAAAACTCTCAGAGCTGTTCCTTTCTTCCATGTTTTGTACTTTCATTATTTATCTGAAATTATTTTTGAACATATAGTATGCAAATCACCAAAGGCATAAAACAACAGGACAGACCCTACCTGTGTCCTCACAGAGCTTTCTGTTTAATCAAGGAGGAAGACAAGAAAAGAGAAAATCCTACTTAGGTGTTTGTGAGATTTATCTGTGTCAAAATATGTAACACTGACTTTATTCATTTTATTTGGTGTATTTCTTTAAAAAGAGAGACAAATACGATGTAAAAATAGCTAATGGGTATTATTTTGTGTAGGTTTCAGTATATTTGGAATATTTCATAATTTTAAGAAAGAGGCAACTATAATATTACCACCTGATAAATACAATAACAAGGAAAGTGAAAGATATCATAAAATAACCAAATACCTAGAAGTTTTACTTAAGACTTGAAAGATCAGGAAAAAGATGAGTAGATGAAAGCAGACGCTGAAATGGGAGTGGTGGTGGGATGATTTCTTAAGCAGAGAGAATGGAAAGAATTCAGTATGCTAAAGTGGCAAGTGGCCACAGGTAATGCTGGAGAGATAAGATGGGCTCAAACCCCAGACTCCATGGCTTCAGGTAGTATCTTCTAAGAAGGCTGGATTTTGACCTCAGAGCAATGTTCATGAAAGGCATAGCAGCTGGGGATTATTAACAGGATGATAAGAGTCATCTGGTAACTTGGGCTTTTCAACTTCCCAGAGAAGAAAAATCAGGTACAGAGATCTGTGGGAGCCAAGTCTTTTCCTAGCTCCTCACTTTACTCTCCAGGCAGACGCCAGGTAGAGGAGTGTAGAAATTAACTTTGTACCGGCAGAGGTTCTCTTGGAAAAGCTGTTACAGGTAATCTGTGTTTTGCCTCCAAACCGTTCTGCCACCGACATTGATGGAGGATCAGAGGAGGGCTCTGCTCAGTAAAGTGACACAATCAGATACGCTGTTTAGAAAGACCACTATGGCTGCAGTGTAGAGAAGGAATTGGAATGGGACAAAACTGAAAGAAGGAAGTCAGAAGGTTCAGAAAAGCTTATCTGAATGGGGTAACAGAGTGTTAATAAGCTTTCAGAAAAGCTAGGAAATTAAATAGTATTTAGAAAATAAAAGTACTCAGAGTGAAACCCAGTTTCCTGGCTCAGGAAAATGTACTAATGCTGGCAAGGCAAAGAGGAAGAGGAAAGTCTAGGGAGATGTGGGATTCATGGAATATAATGTATTGTGACACAGGCACAAAAGACTTCAAGATGTCAGTGGAACTTCCAAACTGGGGAGTTAGTCAGTGACTGAAGCGGCAGCCGTGGGAATGGATATTTCAGACAAGTCTTCCTGAAGCACAGTCAGCCTTTTCCTCTTGAAATCCCTCGGATGCTTCCCTTTTTTAATGGAACCAACTTTAAGCTTCTTAGCATAGCATTTGAGACCTTCCTTCTTCACTTTCAAATAAGCTTACTTTTTTTCATTAACACGAAACCTCTGTTTTTGTCAAATCAGCTTCTTCCCAAGCTTTTCACAGGCCTCGAATGTTTCCTGCCCCAGTTGTGCAATCTACCTGAAATCCCATTTCCTGACTGAATAAATAAATCTGAAATGACATCTCTCCTCAATGATCCTATTTGGAAGCATCCCACTCTCCACTCTGTTCCCTTCACACATTGAGCCTCTGTTACAAGTACAAATGATCATTCTTTATTCTGTATTTGTTCTGTAGATGTCTTACCTCTCTTATCAGATTCTAAGCTCTGGGAGAAAAGAACAATCTCTTAAACTTTGAACAATCCATCACACTCTGTATCGCATCTCATCTATAGCAAACGTTTAATAAGTGTTCATTGAGTGGAACTGAATTAAAACTAAAAGTCAATAAATATTTAGTGAATCTGCTTATGATCTAAAAGACACGAGGTTAGGCTTGGATGAATAAACATACATGAAATGGTTCTAGATGTACTGAGGACAAAAGAAAAAAAAAAACAATCACAGGCATTATAAAGCTAGTGATTTATTTCCCTTATGAATGTATTTCCAATGGGTCCAGACCCTAAATTTTTAAGTATCTAAAGACCAACTTAATAAACAGACAAAACAATCATTGAGAAAAATTATATAAAAGCATCATAATTTTGCATAGCACAAAGCTAGTGAATTTATCATTTTTTTCTAATGTATAACTTAATGGATTTTTAGGTCTACCTAACGGATGTTTAAGGATTGTTTTAAAGGTCTAATCTGGGAAAAGATGAATTAGAAGAATACCCCAAATCTGCTATTTTTTTGGAGCAAGTCTACATGTATATTAAAATAAGAAATTCATTGCAGGACTCAGTTTTTTTTTCTTTTGTCATGACAATATGCTTTTGAAAATCCATTTTTTTCCTATTTGCTCCATTCATAAGTATGATTTAAATCTCATTCTTTTGAAAATCCATATTTTTCCTATTTGCTCCATTGATAAGTATGATTTAAATCTCATTCATAGGAATGTCGGAATACTAAAGGGCTTAAAGTGAAAAGTGTGCAAGTTTGAAAAGCCCTTTTAGTCATTGCCTGTGCTGCCTCTATCAACACTGTTAAGCATGTGTAGAACGTTTGTGTGTGTTGCCTAGACGCTCTGACTCTGTTGTGATGTTTCTGTAGAAAACAAAGCATCACCAAAATGCCACAACCCACAAGAAAAACTAAAGAATGCAAGGCATGTTCTGGGTATTACCCTTTGAAGAGTTAATTCTCAAATGGATTATTGCATTTGCACTTAGCACAAAACAAGTGGGTACAAAATGCTTGGAAAAAGTGCTATAGCTTTTTCTGGTTGCTTCATGGCTGCCGCTCCTGCGCAAATGAAGTCTGTGCTCTTTAAAGCAGTGGTCTTATATTTTACATTATCAAAAACATAAACCCTTTCAGGGCACACTAAGCTGATGCTTGTTCTATTGGAAATAAGTCCAGGAAACCATCAGATTGTTTCATGACAAATCAGAAAACAACTTAAATATTGAAATAGTTAAAATTAAGCATTCTACAAAAGGAACTCTTACTCTTAAAGTAAGAATAAAATACACTTCCTCTTCATACTGATGCACATCCACTCTGTAGAAATGCTACAAAGACTAAGAGTTGATGCTTATTTAAAAATAAGTGATAGCATTTTCAACAAAGCATAGTCCAGACCATGGAAATAAATGAGAATATATTTTTTTGTAGGGTGTGGAAGTAGCTCATAGATATTCTAATCCTATGACTTGTCGCTGACACTCAGAATAGCAGCTTCTTGGTCAGCCACACTGCATTTATACGGGTATAAAAATGTGTTGTCTTCTTATTCCAAGTTTCCAAACGGTGGACTGAATCACACTTTGAAATGTTTCCCCGCTCACCAAACATACTGAAGAAATCTTAATAGGTTCCCAATGAAGAAGTCAGAGAGAAGGTTTTTGTGGTAAGAGAACAAGGTAGTTATTTTAAAGAATTACAAAATAGGGCACAAAAAGTTCTTAGTGATTCTTGGATGCGAAATTCTGTTCCACCCATTCTGTCACATAAAAATATCTTCACCACAGTATTATAATACACTGAGGAGGGGAAAATCATGCATATCCTTTTAGAACACATTCATGTGCTCTCAGGATACAATTTTCCACTTTTCTTGAAGTCAAATAAGGGAAAACAGACTACTGCTAAATTTTTTCTTTTATAATGTTGGCCAGATAATGAGCTTGACAAGAACTGGGATTATCAACATAATCTTTCTTCATTATTCTGAATTCGAGCTTACGTATCGAAATGACTTTTCCTGATAATGTCTTTCTTTTTCCCTTACAAGCCCAGGACATTTTTTCCCCTGATTTTTACATGTCTTATTTCTCTATAAGCAAGTGTCTATTAAACTTTGCTTTTTGGGATACATATTCTGAAATAGCATTCATAGGACCATGTTATCCTTATAATATGTTTAATTTTATGAGTCATCTTTGCATTTACCTTTAAAATAAAACCAAAATGATGACCATTGTTGAGATATAATAGGATGAGAAGTGTGGTACTTTATCAACTGAAGACAGAAGGCAGAAATCAGCCTAAATTACAGGATTTGCTTTAAATGGATGCACAAGAGAAATTGAAAGTACTTTAGAAACCAAAGACAAAGTTTACTTTTTGGTTCTCGTATTTTGTTTTAGTAATGGGATAAACATGGAATGCCATTGCCAACAGTGCAAAAGATTTTTTCTTATTTCACTGGAATTTAAAAGAGAGAGAAAGATTTCCCCAAGTTGCAAAGCTCTCTTCTAAAGTCTAAAATTCCTCATGGACAGCCTTTTACTTTTGTATGATAAAAACATGAAGGGGAAAGTGGGTATGTCAAGCATGAATTATTAATATTAAACACATTTTAAAAAAATCTGTGGGAATTTTAGAAGAATGTGGTAAAAAGAAATGTCCTAGGAATTTAGCTTCATGAGAAACAGAACATACATGTTGAATTTTTTTTTGAAAGGTCAGTTTTTAAATGATATAAAGGAGGAATGACTGCAAAATTTTGTTTATGTAATACAGACTGTTTCTTACTTTGAGAACAACTGTGTTGTTTCTGTCTCTGGAGTTCTACTGTGAAATGTCACTCACCCTTCTCAGCATTAACAATTTAAAAGCTCTTTATGTAGTTAATTCCAAAAGTTTCCGATCAGGTTCCAGAAAGACTTACAGCTCTTTCACAAAATGAAATAGTATGGACCAGTAAGAATCCACAAAATTGACAGCATTTAAAGTTACTCAGTGTTAACTAATAATCAGGCATCACATAACTCTGAAAATAAATATTTTTTTTTTCTTTAAGAGAAAGAGGAAATGAAGATGCCGGGGTAATAAACTGTTACGATTTATCAACCCACTACATTGCTGTGTTCCTACCTTTGAACTATGGTCCTTCCTTTCTTCATTCCTTTCTTTCGTCCCCCTTTCTTTTCTTTCTTTCTCTTTCCTTTAAAAATTGTGTTACCAATAGACTGTTTTTTTTCTTAAAAGCATTCCAATATGGACAATGTAAAACAATAATTAGCTTGGAATGAAGTCCAGGTGCAGGCCCAGAGTATAGGCTTCCATCTCACCTTCTGCATCCCTACAAACAACTGCCAGTAGTTACAAAAGAAAAATATCTCAAAGTCCCAGCCCTTAGAGGCATACAATTTAGTGGAAGAAGTAAAACTACCTCATATGAAGCAATTAAATGTAACTAACATACAAAGCGTTACATTCTATTATGCAGGCTGTGCCATTTGTAAAATAAAGTGTCGCTGCCTCTTACCTGTGTTTGTGTTTTGCCTTATTCTCTGTGATAAATTTGTTTAATGCATTGCCTTCTGTTGGGACAAGAAACGTATTTTTAAAAATTTAAGGGAGCCAATTGATAGTAGCTTTTGCAATATTAGAGAACTAAGATAAGGTAGAAATAAGAACTTCCTGGTGATCAAAGAGACAAACCATTAATTTCACTGGGCAGATAAATAATCAACTGAACCTTCTAGCCAAAGAGAAATCTCTGCAGCCTGGAGTTCCCAGGAATAAACTGGGGTGAAAGATATTTTATATTTTGAAAGTTATTTGGTGCACACGAATTTATCTTTTGCTTTATTTCTAAGAATGTTCTCTCCCAAAGGACTTATTCAACAAATAAAATACATTTCACTTACATGATTACTTAAATCGTTCTTAGATTTCTGGGCACTGATAGAAGACATATATCAATTCATTAGGACTTTATAATCCACTATGGGCATAAATATTTATATGTTTTTAGAGAACCAAAGATTAAAAATTATTTCTAAGTGTTTTGTGTTATGTCACTTTATAAAACTTTACTGTTTCTAATATAAACATATTTGCCATCACTGACTTTGACCACGTCCCTAGAAAAGCAGATACAGAAGTAGAAATTTCATGAAGCTAATAGAAACAATTCTTCATAAATCTTTATGTTGAGTTTGATTATATTCCATTAATATGATAAACAATCAATTTCTTCAGTAATTTCTTCTGGGTTAAAAATGAAATTATTTAGGGGAAGTCTTCAGCATAGGCGTTGGTACTATAGATACAAATAGTTATTTTTTCCCAATCATTAATTTAAATAAAAAGTAATGAAGGCATTTCTTCCCCTTCTCTGGTTAAGATAGCAAACATAGATTTAAACTGTTTTTCTACTAAGTTGAAACTAATTGGCAGCATTTGGGAGTTTGGTATTCTAGTACAGTTTAAAAAATATCCCAGAATTTTGGATTGATCAGTCCCATGAGAATACTTAACTCAGTGATGTTAACTTGCTATCTCATTGCATCATTGAAAACATTCTACCTTCAAGGAGGTACATTATATCAACATATAAGGAGGAACCTAATGTCAACATAAAGTTTTCTTCTGTTCTTTTTTATAAAAGTTTCTTCTATTCTAAATGGATTACCATTGTATAGAAACAACTGAAATATTTTTGAATCCTACAAAACAGCTATTCAAATAGCCAATAACTCCACAAAAAACTTGCTAAAGTAATTTTATCCAAAGTAATCAACCAAAACACTTGCAATATCCCAGAGATGCCATAGTCTCTTCCATCTTAGTGCTTTGTAATTCTTTTCATTCTCTCATACTCTTTTATACTTTACTACATTTATAATTATTTTCCTTCTACTCTTCTACTTCTTTGCCAGGATGTCTACTACTCAATTTTAAAGATAGTGGCAAGGCAAAAACATTCCTAGGGAGACTTCTCTTGCTCCAACTCCATCATTTGCATTTCAAATTAATGAAGCTGTATATTTTGATAAAACTTTGATTTACTTCCATGTAAACCCTTACCAACTTGCTCTGCAATTCTATGTCTATTTGTCTTTATTCCTTACATGATATGAGGTTCTAGAAGGCAGAACTATACTTTGTTCTGTGTTTAATCAGTATTTAATACAGTGGCTGCAGTATTACACAGTATCTACAAATGGTATTCCAAACAAAAGTCATTAAATGAGACAGTGAGTATCACTTACTTTTTAAGGATGTGCAGTTCATAATGAAAATATAATAAGTATGATTTTTTGTTGAATAACATTGTTCAAGCATACAGAGTAAAACGATTAGAAACATACGGGAGACTGCCAGAAATATAAATGTAGAGGAGGCTTTGAAATGTCACTCAGTCTTTGAAAGATTGATGACAACGAAGATGTTATAAATAATATCTGACATTAATTGGCCAACACAGTGTTAAGCTCTTTTCATGATTATCTTATTTAAGCCTTAAAACAACCTTGGAGGAGATGTGATTATTAACCTCATTTTTCAAATGAGAGATCTGAGATTTAGGAAGGTTAAATAACATGCCCAAACAGCTAATAAATGGTGGAGCTGGAATTCAAGCACCTGCAAAATGACTCCACAACCAGCACATTATTCAAACCTTCTAAATCCAAGGGAATGGATCATTTTTATAAATTGATTTTGTATCTTCTGACTTCTTGACTCAGATTGAGAAATTATATGTTTTAGAAATATATTTTACCAGCAGATCCAACATGGCCAAATAGGAATAGCTCTGGAGTGTATTTCCCAGCGAGAACAATGCAGAGGGTGAGTGATTGCTGTATTTCCAAACGAGTTTTTACTTCCCACAGACCAGGAGATTCCTGGGCTGAAAAGCGCCATGAGTTTCCAGCACACTGTCTCAGCCAGCACAGCAGGTCTCCGCACAAAAACTCACACAAATCTGGGCAGCTGTTTCAACTGGTGCCTGGAACACCTAGGAGACAGAGTTATCCATTCAACTGAAAAAGAGGAGGCTTAAACAGGGAGCGAGGTCATCTGGCTCCATGGGTCCCACCCCCACAAAGACCAGCAATCTGAAACGATCTGGATTGAGAGATTTGCAGCAAGTGCAGCTGGTCCCAGGATGGTCCAGCTCTGTGGAGGGAAGGTTGTCTGCCATTACCAAGGCAGACTGCCATTACCGAGGCATATCTCTAACTATACTTCTGTAAAAAAAAAAACTGCAGGGAAGTTCACACAGCAGCTGGGCAGAACCCACAGCAACTCAGCAATGCCTCTGCTGGCAGACTGTGACTAGGCTACCTCCTTGCTGGGCAGGGCATCTCTGAAAAAAGGCAGCAGCATGTCAGGAACCTATAAATAAAGCCCCATATTCCCAGGACAGAGCACCTGGGAAAAAAGTGGTTATGAGTTCTGCTGCAGCAGACGTAAACCTACCTGTCCAGCAATTCTAAATGGAACAACAGAGCTCCCAGCTCAGCACTTGAGCTCCTATAAGAGACAGACTGCCTCCTCAAGCAGCTTGCCAACCCCTGTATGTCCAAAGAGACACCTCATAAAGGAGAGCTCAGGCTGACAACTGGCAGGTATCCCTCTGGGACAAAGATAACAGAAGAAGAAACTGGCCACAACCCATACTGTTCTGCAGCCACCACAGGTGATCCTGAGGCAAGCAGGGTCTGGAGTGGACCTCCAGCAGTCTTACAGCAGAGGGGTCTGACTATTAGAAGGAAAGCTAAAAAACAGAAAGAAAAAAACTCAACATCAACAAAAAGGATGTCCACTCAGAGATCCCATCCGAAAGTAACCAACTACAAAGACCACAGGTAGATAAATCCATGAAGATGGGAAGAAACCAGCACAAAAAGGATGAAAACACCAAAAACCAGAACACCTCTCCTCCTCCAAGGGATCACAACTCCTCACCAGCAAAGGAACAAAACTGGATGGAGAATGAGTCTGATGAATTGACAGCAACAGGCTTCCGAAGGTGGGTAATAACAACCTTGTCTCAGCTAAAAGAACATGTTCTAACCCAATGCAAAGAAACTAAGAACATTGAAAACAGGTTTGACGAAATGATAATGAGAATAAACAGCTTAGAGAACAATATAAATGACCTGATGGAGCTGAAAAATACAACACGAGAACTTCACAAAGCATATACAAGTTTCAAAAGCCTAATCGACCAGGCAGAAGAAAGAATATCAGAGATTGAAGATCAACTCAATGAAATAAAACAAGAAGACAAGATTAGAGAAAAAAGTGAAAAGAAATGAACAAATCCTCCTAGAAATATGGGAATAAGTGAAAAGACCTAATCTACATTTGATAGGTGTACCTGAATATGACAGAGAGAATGAATCCAAGCTGGAAAATACTCTTCAGGATATTATCCAGGAAAACCTCCCCAACCTAGCAAGGCAGGCCAATATTCAAGTCCAGGAAATTCAGAGAACACCACAAAGATATTCCTCAAGAAGAGCAACCCCAAGGCACATAATCGTCAGATTCACCAGGTTGAAATCAAGGAGAAAATACTAAGGGCAGCCAGAGAGAAAGGTCAGGTTACCCACAAAGGGAAGCCCATCAGACTCACAGCAGATCTCTCAGCAGAAACCCTACAAGCCAGAAGAGAGTG
>CAUYQU010087684.1:0-29749 GCA_963574635.1 Cheracebus regulus | reverse complement strand
CTCTTATTTCCTTGAGCAGTGATTTGTAGTTCTCCTTGAAGAGGTCCTTTACATCCTTTGTTAGTTGTATTCCTAGGTATTTTATTCTCTTTGTAGCAATTGTGAATGAGAGTTTGCTCTTGATTTAGCTCTCTGTTTGTCTGTTGTTGGTGTACAGGAATGGTTGTGATTTCTGCACATTGATTTTGTATCCTGAGACTTTGCTGAAGTTGCTTATCAATTTAAGGATATTTTGGGCTGAGATGATGGGGTCTTCTAAATATACAATCATGTCATCTGTAAAAAGAGACAATTTGACTTCCTCCTTTCCTAATTGAATACGCTTTATTTCTTTTTCTTGCCTGATTGCTGTGGCTAGAACTTCCAATACTATATTGAATGGGAGTGGTGAGAGAGGGCATCCTTGTCTAGTGCCAGATTTCAAAGGGAATCCTTCCAGTTTTTTCCCATTCAGTATGATATTGGCTGTGGGTTTGTCATAAATAGCTTTTATTATTTTGAGATACGTTCTTTCCAGACATAGTTTATTGATAGTTTTTAGCATAAAGGGCTGTTGAATTTTGTTGAAGTCCTTCTCTGCATCTATTGAGATAATCATGTGGTTTTTGTCTTTGGTTCTGTTTATGTGATGAATTACATTTATAGACTTGCGTATGTTGATCCAGCATTGCATCCCCTGGATGAAGACTATTTGGTCGTGATGGATAAGCTTTTTGATGTGCTGTTGGATTCAGTTTGACAGCATTTTATTGAAGATTTTTCCATCTATATTCATCCTGGATATTGGCCTGCAGTTTTCCTTTCTTGTTGAGTCTCTGCCAGGTTTTGGTATCAGGATGATGATGGTCTCATAAAATGTTTTGGGAAGCATTCCCACTTTTTAGATTGTTTGGAATAGTTTCAGAAGGAGTGGTATGAGCTCCTCTTTGTATGTCTGTTAGAATTCAGCTGTGAACCCCTCTGGAACTGGACATTTTTGGTTGGTAGGCTATTAATTGCTGCCTCAACCTCAGCCCTTGTTATTGGTCTATTCAGGGTTTCAACTTCTTCCTCGTTTAGGCTTGGGAGGGTGCAAGTGTCCAGGAATTTATCCATTTCTTCCAGGTTTACTGGTTTATGTGCATAGAGCTGTTTGTAGTAAACTCTGATGGTAGTTTGTATTTCTGTGGAATCAGTGGTGATATCCCTTTTATCATTTTTTTTATTGCATCTATTTGATTCTTCTCTTTTCTTTTTTATTAATCTGGCTAGTGGTTTATTTTGTTGATCTTTTCAAAAAAAAAAACAGCTCCTGGATTTATTGATTTTTTAAAGGGTGTTTTGTGTCTCTATCTCCTTCAGTTCTGCTCTGATCTTAGTTATTTCTTGTCTTCTGCTAGCTTTTGAGTTTTTTTGATCTTGCTCCTCTAGCTCTTTCAATTTTGATGATAGGACATCGATTTTAGATCTTTCCTTGCTTCTCAAGTGGGCATTTATTGTTGTAAATGTTCCTCTAGACACTGCTCTAAATGTGTCCCAGAAATTCTGGCATGTTGTGTCTTCGTTCTCATTGGTTTCAAAGAACATCTTTATTTCTGCCTTCATTTCATTGTTTATCCAGTCAACATTCAAGAACCAGTTGTTCAGTTTCCTTGAAGCTGTGTGGTTCTGAGTTAGTTTCTGTATCCTAAGTTCTAATTTGATTGCACTGTGGTCTGAGAGATTGTTTGTTATGATTTCCATTCTTTTGCATTTGCTGAGGAGTGATTTGCTTCCAATTATGTGGTCACTTTTAAAGTAGGTGTGATGTGGCACTGAGAAGAATGTATATTCTGTGGATTTGGGGTGGAGAGTTCTGTAACTGTCTACTAGGTTTGCTTGGTCCAGATCTGAGTTCAAGTCCAGGATATCCTTGTTATTTTCTGTCTCATTGATCTGTCTAATGTTGACAGTGGTTGGTTAAAGTCTCCCACTATTACTGTGTGGGAGTCTAAGTCTCCTTGTAGGTCATTAAGAACTTGCTTTATCTATCTGGGTGCTCCTGTATTGGGTGCATATATATTTAGGATCGTTAGCTCTTCTTGTTGCATTGATCATTTTACCATTATGTAATGCCCTTCTTTGTCTCTTTTGATCTTTGTTGGTTTAAAGTCTATTTTATCAGAGACTAGGATTGCAACTCCTGCTTTTTTTTACTCTCCATTTGCTTGATAAATCTTCCTCCACCCCTTTATTTTGAGCCTCTGTGTTTCCTTGCATGTGAGATGGGTTTCCTGGATACAGCACACCAATGAGTCTTGACTTTTTAATCCAATTTGACAGCCTGTGTCTTTTGATTGGGGCATTTAGCCCATTTACATTTAAGGTTAATATTGTTATGTGTGAATTTGATCCTGCCATTTTGATGCTAGCTGGTTGTTTTGCCTGTTAGTTGATACAGTTTCTTCATTGTGTCTCTGCTCTTTACCATTTGTTACGTTTTTGGAGTGGCTGGTACTTGTTGTTCCTTTCTATGTTTAGTGCTTCTTTGAGAAGCTCTTGTAAAGCAGGCCTGGTGGTGATGAAATCTCTGAGCAATTGCTTGTTCGTAAAGGATCTTATTTCTCCTTCACTTATGAGGCTTAGTTTGGCTGGATATGAAATTCTAGGTTGAAAGTTCTTTTCTTTAAGGATGTTGAATATTGGCCCCTACTCTCTTCTGGCTTGTAGGGTTTCTGCTGAGAGATCTGCTGTGAGTCTGATGGGCTTCCCTTTGTAAGTAATCTAACCTTTCTCTCTGGCTACTCTTAGCATTTTTTCCTTATTTCTACCCTGGTGAATCAGATAATTATGTGCTTTGGAGTTTCTCTTCTTGAGGAATATCTTTGTGGTGTTCTCTGTATTTCCTGGACTTGAATATTGGCCTGCCTTGCTAGGTTGGGGGAGTTCTCCTGGATAATATCCTGAAGAGTGTTTTCCAGCTTAGATTCATTCTCTCCATCACATTCAGGTATACCTATCAAATGTAGATTAGATCTCTTCACATAATCCTATATTCCTTGGAGGCTTTGTTCATTTCTTTTCACTCTTTTTTCTCTACTCTTGCCTTCTCATTTTATTTTTCATTGAGTTGATCTTCAATCTCTGATATCCTTTCATCTGCTTTGTTGATTCAGCTATTGAAACTTGTGTATGCTTCTCAAAGTTCTCGTGCTATGTCTTTCAGTTCCATCAATTCATTTTTATTCTTCTCTAAGCTCTTAATTCTCATTAGCATTTCATCAAACCTTTTTTCTAGGTTCTTAGTTTCTTTTCATTGGGTTAGAACATGTTCTTTTAGCTCAGGGAAGTTTGTTATTACCCAGTTTCTGAAGCCTGTTTCTGTCAATGTATCAGACTCATTCTTTATCCAGCTTTGTTCCCTTTTTGGTGAGGAATTGTGATCCCTTGGAGGAGGCGAGATGTTCTGGTTTTGGGTGTTTTCATCCCTTTTGTGCTACTTTCTTCCCATCTTTGTGGATTTATCTACCTGTGGTCTTTGTAGTTGGTGAGTTTTGGATGGCATCTTGAGTGAAGTCCTTTTTATTGATGATGAAGTTATTTCTTTCTGAGTTTTAGTTTTCCTTCTAACAGTCAGGCCCCTCTGCTGTAGGACTTCTGGAAGTCCACTCCAGAACCTGCTTGTATGGGGATCACCTGCGGTGGCTGCAGAACAGTAAAGGTTGATGCCAATTTCTTCTTCTGTTATCTTTGTGTCAGAAGGATACCCACCAGATGTCAGCCTGAGCTCTCCTCTATGAGGTTTCTCTTTGGATATACAGGGTTTGAGAGCTGCTTGAGGAGACAGTCTGTCTCTTATAGGAGCTCAGGTGCTGAGCTGTGAGCTCTGTTGTTCCATTCAGAGCTGCTAAGCAGGTACGTTTAAGTCTGCTGCAGCAGAACTCATAACCGCCTTTTTCCCCCAGGTGCTCTGTCCTGGGAAGGTGGGGCTTTAATTATAAGTTCCTGATGTGCTGCCTTTTTTCAGAGATGCTCTGCCCAGCAAGGAGGTAGCCTGATCACAGTCTACCAGCAGAGGCATTGCTGAGCTGCCGTGGGCTCTGCCCAGCTGCTGTGTGAACTTCCTTGCAGTTTTGTTTATAGAGGTATAGTTAGAACTTCCTTGGTAACGGCAGACTGCCTCGGTAATGGTGGACTGCCTCGGTAGTGGTAGACTGCCTAAGTAATGGCGGGCGCCCTTCCCCCCATAGAGCTGGACTGTCCTGTGTCCAGTTGTGCTTGCTGTGAAACTCTCAATCCAGAGCATTTCAGATTGCTGGTCTTTGTAGGGGTGGAACCCGCTGAGTCAGATCACCTGGCTTCCTGTTTCAGCCCCCTTTTTTTTTTTCAGTTGAATGGGTGACTCTCTCCCAGGCATTCTAGGTGCCATGGCCACCCAGATTTGTGTGAGTTTTTGTGCGGAGACCCACTGTGTCAGCTGAAACACCCATGCTGGGAACTTGTGGCACTTTTCCACCCGGGAATCTCCTGGTCTATGGGCAATAAAAACTAGTTTGGAAATGTGGTGATCACTCACCCTCTGCGTTCTTGCTGAGAACTGCACTCCAGAGCTGTTCCTATTCAGCCATCTTGGATCAGCTCCCCTTGTTCGTTTTTTAAAAATTCCTTTTTCTTTGTCTTTGGAAGATTTGGTTAATTCAAAAGCCTTGTTGTCAAGCTCTGACATTCTTTCTTCTACTTGTTAAATTATATTGTTGAAATTTTCCAGTGTATTTTGCATTTATCTAAGGGCATATATCATTTCCAGAAGTTGTGATTGTCTTTTCATTATGATATCTGTTTCTCTGGAGACTTTTTCATCCATATCATATATTTTTTAATTTTTTTAAGTTGGTTTTCACTTTTCTGTGGTACCTCTTTGAGTAGCTTAATAATCACCTTCTGAATCCTTTATCTGGCAATTCAAAGATTTATTATTGGTTGGGATCCATCGTGGAGAGCTAGTGTGATCTTTTGAGAGTTTTATAGAACATTGTTTTGTCATATTACCAGAGTTACTTTTTTTTGTTTTGTTTTGTTTTTTTCTCATTTGGCTAGACTGTTTTAGTGGAAAAATCTAAAACTCAAGGATTGTTGTTTAGATTATTTTGTCCAATGGGTTGATCCCTTGATGTGGTGCTCTCCTCCTTCCCTTAATGACCAGGCTTCCTGAGAGCCAGAGTGTAGCAATTGTTATTATCTTTCTAGATCTAGCCATACAGTGGGGCTCCTGGGCTCCTGGCTGAGGCTGAAGAATATCTGCAAAGAGTACTCTGATATGGTCTGTTTTCAAATCTCCCAGCCGTGAATACCCCTACCTTCTCTAGTGCAGGTGGGAGGGGAGTGAAGTGAACTCTGTGGGATTCCTTGGCTGTAGTTTTGTTTAGTGCACTTGTTTTCTTGAATGCTGATTATGCCAGCAGTGAAGTTGTCACATGGACAGACTCAGGATCTCTGATTAGCCATGGTGTTACAGGCAGCGGTATTAGCTGTTGTTTTCTCCATGTTTTGAGCAGGATTGTTCTGTTATGAGTTGCTGTGATGGCTTGAGTTAGTTGGCCTCCAGCCAGAAAGTGGCACTTTTAAGAGAGCACCAGCTGTGGTAGTAGAAGGGGGATATAAGCTTGTCCTACATTGGCCAGGATAAATACTTGCATTTCTCAGGTGATGGGCAGGGTCATAGAATTCTCAAGTGTTCCTGTCTTTTGTCTTTGCCTACAAGGGCAATAGAGACAAACCATCAGTTGGGGACAGGGTTAAGCAAATCTGAGCTCAGATTCTCCTTGAGCAGGGCTTGATGTGGCCACTGTAGGGGGTGGGGGGTAGTTCTCAGGCCAATGAAGTTATGTTCCCAGGGGGATTATAGCTGCCTATGCTGTGTCATACAGGGAAGGTCACCAGGGAAGTGGCAAAAAGCCAACAGTGACAGGTCTCACCCAGCTCCCACACAGCCAGCAAGGCCAGTCTCACTTTCACTGTGCCCCACCAATAGCACCAAGTTTATATGTTGGCAGCCAGTGAGCAGGGCTCAGATTTTGCCCAAGGCTAAAAGCTTTCCTTCTGAGAAAGCAAGGAAGAATCTCAGTCCTCTCCTTTCCCCACCTGCCCATACCATCAGCTGTGCTTCTGTGCTTTTATCTGTGCTTCCTGTTTGCTCCCTTCAATCCCAGATTCTACTCAGGAAAATTCATGCTCAGTCAAAATTATTACAAAATTTAATTGTAATAAACTGGAAGCTTCTGTCACCCTCTGCCCCCTGCCCAGTTTCTCTGGCTGTCTTCTTCAAGGATCCCTTTGAGATAATAAAGCCAGTGATGGCTTTCCTGGGCTCGAGCTGGTGACCAGGAGTGCTTACAGGGCTCTTCCTGCTGCTGCTTCTACTTTTAAATTTCACTCAGCTCCCTAAATCTATTACAGCTCTAGGTAAGGTTAAATTCTTTTCCCATGATCTGGATTTCCAGGTTCCTCAATGGGGATAAGCATTTAAAGGTGGACCTTCTCCCCCCTCACACTTTAGGAACTCACAGTTTTTCAGCTGTCTCAGGGATTTTGTGGTGGCAAGCTGCTTCTTTGGGTCTGTGAATTGTTTCAGTTTTCCTGGTATGTCCCTGTGGTGGTTCTTGGAGCAAAACTTCACAGTGTGAGTCTCTACACACTGTTCTCTGCATCCAAGTGGGAGCTGCACATTAGTCCTGTCATCCCTCCACCATTTTCCTCAGCCACCTGTATAATATTCATTTAACTGGTGATAAACAGAGGCTCTGGGGTCACTGAGCTTGCTCAAAGTCCTACAAGGGTAGACCACTGAGCCTACCTCTCAGCCTTAACAGCCGTGGCATACCATCCTTTCTCAGTCACTTCAACTTACCTCTCTTATTTCTTGGAATTTATCCTATGACCAAAAATAAACAAAAGTTATACATCACTAAGGAGGAAAAGAAATGTCTTGGGAGACTACTATGCAGACCAATTTGAGGAGTATTTGGGAAGGACAGCCTTCTTGGTGGAGGAGATTCTTTCTCTTGCTATCTCACCAGGACAGAAGTCACTCAAACTCCTTGTGATCAGTGATCTTTGATGTTATTATTTGGATTGTTGTGGGTCACCACAAACCATGCCCATATAAAATGGTGATGTTAATCAAGAAATGTGTGTGTTCTGACTGCTCCACCAACCACCTGTTCCCCTGTCTCTTTTCCTCTCCTCAGGTCTCCCTATTCTCTAAGAGGAAACAGTGTTGAAATTAGGCCATTTAATAACCTTATAATGGCCTCTAAGTGTTCAAGTGAAAAAAAGAGTCTAATGCTTCTCACTTTAAATCAAAAGCTAGACATAATTAAGTTTAGTGAGGAAGCCATGTTGAAGGCCAGAATAAGCTGAATGCTAGACAGCTACGTTCTTGAAGGCAATGAAAAGTGCTCCTTCAGTGAACACACAAATAATAAAAAAGTGAAAAGATCTTATTGCTCATATGGAGAATTTGAGATCTAGATAGAAAATCAAACCAGCTACCAAATTCCTTTAAGTCTAAGCCTAATCTAGAACAAGGCCTCAACTTGCTTTAATTTTGTAAAGGCTGGTAGAGGTAAGGAAGGTGCAGAAGCTAGCAGAGGTTGGATCATAATGTTTAAGAACTAAGCCATCTTCACATATAAAAGAGCAAGATAGAGCATCAAGTGCTGATGTAGAAGCTGCAGCAAGTTATCCAGAGTGTCTAGCTAAGATTATTGATGAAGGTGGCTACACTAAACAATTGATTTTTCAATGTAGATAAAACAGCTTTATCAGATGAAGATGCCATCTTTCATAGCTGGACAGAAAAAGTCAATGCCTGACTTCAAAGCTTCAAAGGACAGGCTAACTCTCTTGTTAGAGGCTACTGCACATGGCAACTGTAAATTGAAGCCACTGATCATTTGCCATTTTGAAAATCCTATGGCCCTTCAAAATTATGCTAACTTTACTCTGCCTGTGCTCTAGAAATGTAATAACAAAGTGTGGGTAATGGCACATCTGTTTACAGTATGGTTTATTGAACATTTTAATCCCGTTATTGAGACCTACTGCTCTGAAAAACAGATTACTTTAAAAATATTACTGTTCATTGACACCCATAGTCACTCAAGAACTCCAATGAATATGTAAAAGGAGATAAGTGTTTTTTCCATACCTGCTTATGCAACATCCATTCTGCAGTCTGTGGATCAAGGAGTAATTTTGACTCTCAAGTCTTATTATTTGAGAAACAGATTTCACAGGGCTGTAGCTGCCATAGATAGTGATTCCTATGATGGATCTGGGAAATATTAATTAAAAACCTTCTGGGAAGGGTTTATCATTCTAAATGTCATTAAGAACATGGGAAGAGGTTAAGATGTCACCATTAACAGGAGTTTGGAAAGAGTTGATTCAAACCATTATGATTGACTTTGAAGGGTTCAAGACTTTACTGGAGGAAGTCACCACAAATATGCTAGAAATCGCAGGAGAATAAGAATTAGAAGTAGAGCCAGAAGATAAGACTGAATTTCTGTAATCTCATGATGAAATTTGAACAGATGAGGAGTTGCTTCTTATGGATGAACAACGAATGTAGTTTCTTAAGATGGAATCTACTCCTAGTGAAGATACCATGAACATTGTTCAAAAGACAACAATTAGAATATTACATAAACTTAGTTAATAAAGCAGCAGCAGGGTTTGAGAAGACTGATTCCAATTTTGAAGGGCATTTATTTCTCACCCCATACAAAAATCAACTCAAAATAGATGAAAAGTCTAAGTGTGAGACTTGAAACTATAACACTACTAGAAGAAACAGGGAAAATGATCCAGGACATTAGCCTGAGAAGAGATTTTATGAATAAGACCTCAAACACAGAGACAACAAAAGCAAAAATAAATGGGATTACATCAAACCAAAAACCTTTTGCACAACAAAGAGAACAATTGACATAGTCAAAAGGCAATGTACACAATGAGAGAAAATATTTATAAACTATTCCTCTGACAGGGCTCAACATCCAGAATACACAAGAAACTCAAATATCTCAACAGTAAAGAAATCAAACAATTCAATTAAAAACTTAGCAAATTATCTGAATAAACATTTCTAACAAGAAGATATACAAATGGCCAACAAATATATGAATACATGCTCAAAATCACTAATCACAAAGAAAATAAAAATCAAGACCACAATAAGGTATTATCTCATCCCATTTAAAATGGCTATTATCAAAAAGACAAAAAAACTCACAAATGTTGTTGAGGCTGTGAAGAAAAGAGCATTCTTACATGCTGTTAGTAGGAATGCAGAATAATACAGCCACTATGGAGAAGAGCATAAAGGTTCCTCAAAAACCTACAGATAGAACTTTCATGTGATCTAGCAATTCCGATAGGTAGATATCTTTAAAAAAGGAACCTAGTATATCACAGAGATATCTACACCCCTACGTTTATTGCAGCACTATTCACAATAGCAAAGATATGGAATCAACTCAAGTGTCCAATAACAGATGAATGGATAAGGAAAATGTGGCATATATGCAGCATGGAATACTATTTAGCCATAAAAAGGAATGAAATCCTGTCATTTGTGGCAAATAGATGAGCCTGAAGGACATTATATAAAGTGAAATAAGCCAGAAGGAGAAAGTTGAACATTGCATGTTCCCCTTCATGTAGGGAAGATAAAAACCTCATGGAAGTAAAGAGATTAGAAATTACTAGAGGCTGTGAAGGGTAAGAAAAAGGGAGGAAACATAGATTTGTTAAAGGAAACAAATTAGAGCTAGATAGGAAGAATATGTTCTATTGTTTTATAGCACTGTAGGATTACTATAGTTAACAGCACATTAAGTTTTCAAATAGCAAGAAGAGAGGATATTGAGTGTTCCCAATACAAAGAAATGATAAATGTTTGAGATGATCAGTGTGCTACTTACCCTGATCTGACCACTATATATTGTATGTATCAAAATATCACTGTGTACTCCATAAATATGTACAAATTTTATGTCAATTAAAAATAAAAATTTTTAAATTTGCTATCAAACAGCTTTGCATGCTACAGACAAATCTTTCATGAAAAGAAGTAAAGCAATGCACCAGACTTCATTGTCCTAGTTTAAGAAATTACCGCAGCCATCCCAACCTTCTGCAACCATACCCTGATCAGCCAACAGCCATCAACGTGGGCATAACGTTCCATAAGCAAAAAGATTAGGACTTGCTGAAGGCTCAAGTGATCATTAACAATTTTTAGCAGCAACATTTTAAAAATTATCACATGTACTTTTTTTGACATAATATTATTGTATACCAGATAGACTACTGTGTAGTATAAACATAACTTTTATGTGTGTTGGTAAACAAAGACTTTGTGTGACTTGCTTTATTGTGATATCTACTTTGTTGATATCTTTGCTGGTCTGGAATTGAATCTGCAACATCCCTGTGGTATGCCTGTAATGAAAAAGATACAATCTCCCGAGGCCGGAGCCAAGGATAATGGAGAGAAAAGTAGAAAGGTGATACTCCCTGAGTGTGGAGTCAGGCTTTACCTAGGCATATTTTCTACTCCTAAGTAGTAGACCTTCAAGATTTCTGCCTGTTAGGATTTCTGATTTACTATGGAACGATGCCTGCTATATGTCTCCTATAGTGTCCATTTCTGAATGAAATTATTTATTGTGGCTTTTCTGTTCTCTTGTATATTGGGTGTGTAGGGGACAGATGATTTGTCTTTTTAGTACAAAAGTCTTCAGAGCAAGAGAAGCCACATCTGGACCTGATAAAAAGATTACTTTGCACAAGTACTTTGATGAAAAGATTGCTGCATATAGCCCAGTATTTGAGCTGAATTGTCCCCCCTCCAAAAATCGTATGTTGAAGTCCTAATCCCCAGTATGTCAGAATGTGACTGTATTTGGAGATAGGACCTTTAAATAAAAAGGAAATTAAGGTAAAATAGTATGATATAGGTGGTCCCTAGTTCATCTTGACTGTTGTCCTCATAAGAAGAGAAGATTAGGACACAGATAGGCACAGAGGGAAGACCACACAAAGACAAGGGAGAAAAGAAAGCTATTTACAATCCAAGGAGAGGGCCCTTGTAAGAATATCCTGCCAATACCTTGATGTAGTAATTGGACAGACTTTTGGGGTGACTCCTTGAAGAGGGCTGTGTGTGTATAATGTGTGCACAGAGGCAAGTGGGTAAAAATTTTGTCATTAAAAAAGCTGGCGGTGTTAGTCATTAGAGCCGTTTATTGATATCTCTCGTTCTTCTCTGTAGTAGTCATCTTCTTCTGGGTTACACTGCGATGACAAAAGACTTCAAACTCTCAGTGGTTTATAAGAACAAAAGTTCATTTCTCATGTATTTTGCATGTTGATTGTAGGTAGACATTGCTTCACTTTATGTATCACCTTCATTCTGGAACAGAGGCTGCCTGAACAGCCCTTATTTGGGACATACCATTTTTGTATCAGGATAAAGAACAATGACAGGACCATATAGTGGCTTTACATTTTCTGCTCAAATGTAACACATATCACTTCTGATTACATTTAATTGGCCAAAGAAAGCTATATGGCCAAGCCTGATATTGGTGAAATGGGAACATGTACTTCTCCCACAGTCACATAACAATGTATGCTGAAGATACACAATCCTCTTGCAGGACAGCAGCATGTAATTGGTACCAATAATAGAATCCAAGGACATAGCTTAATTGCTCATTTAACCTTTTTAAAGTTAAGTGATTAGGCAAATTAAATACGAGTGGATGCAGTACATGTCATTTTTAAGAAGAAACCTTTAAAGACTATTTCATGATTCAACCCTTTTTTTTCTTCCTGCTATGGGAGACAGTTGAGGGATGTTCAGTTTACATGTATTCCTGATGGAGAAAGGGGAGAAGAACTCTTGGCCAACTCGTAATGGACATGTAGTGTGAGCAAGAAATTCATCTTTGCTTTCTGAAGCCACTGAGATTGTAGAGTCGTTTGTTACCACAGCATAACATAACACATTCTTTCTATGGATGCTAAAAGTGATTTGAAAACCACTCATTGTCTTAAAAAAAACTACAGCATAGAACACAGTCATACCAATTTATTGCATAGTTCTATGCACGATAAGTGCTTGGCAATATAAGACAATTTATCTCTCATACTCTTTTTATAACTACAGTTGCTTTTCTTTGTGAAAATGATTGCATCTATTGTGATAATTAATTACTTCTTTCTTTGTGCTGCTCCTTATGGTAGAAGATACTGAGAAAGTTGTTTGCCTGTCATGCCTTTTGGAGGAATTGTTCCCTTTCTCTCCACCTGAGTGGTTGTGGTAAAAACCTCCATGTGATATAATGTTAATGAAATGGTAAGGGCACACTAAGTTGAGTGAACAAGTTTTTTTTCTGGGAAATTCCTTCTAGAACCAAGAGAGTGAAATAAGCCTCTTGGTGTATGCCTGGATTATAATATCAAAGTTGACATCTGCTGCTGGCCAGCTTTCGCTGTGTGGTAGCCTAGGGAGCAGAGGAAGCCAGGCTGCAGCTACAGGGAGAACAGGGTAAACATGCACAGCAGGGATGAAGAAGAAAGTCAGGAGTATTTGAGTTCTTGGGTCCAGTTTGACCTTGGTTCACATCTGAAGTAGCTAAAGATATATATCAGGTATCCACAAAATATGGACTGTAGACCAAATTTGGTCATTTTCTAAATATAGTTTTATTAGAACACAGTCATACCTATTTGTTTGCAGAGTGTCTGTGGCTGCTTTTGCACTATAATGGCAGAGTTGAGGAGCTGTGATAAAGGCTTATCATTCACAAAAGCCTAAAATCTTTACTACCTTTTTTTTTTAAGAAAAAGTTTGCTGATCCCTGATATATGCTCCCTCATCCTTTAAAAACTATACATTTTCATATTTTTATATAAAACAGCAATTCATAAGTAAATGCCTCATATATACATTATAATTTTTATGTAAATTCATAGATATAATTTTAATAGGTAGTAGTACAGAATCAAAAATGATTGTACAGCACTGATATAGGCAATAATGAGTCTATGGAAGTATTTAGTCAAGGCAACAGCATAAACAGATTAGCAGGACAATTCTAGGTCAATTTGAATACTTGTTTGTGAGGAAGCAGGAGAGTAAGTTGAAGCTGATATGAGAGTTTTGCAATTTAAACTAAAAAATCTACTTTAAAACCGGTTGGGAAAAGTAGCAGTTGGGATAAATGGAGAGGATAGGAATCATGCAAGTGACTCAGATATGGCCTTTCAGCAGTCATTCACCTACAGATGACAAATTCCGGGTTTGAGGGAACAGATTATTTGGCTACAAGAAACCATCAATAATGATTTGCGTGATCATCTCATCTTTGCTCAGTCCCCATTCCAACCAAATTATTAATACACACTTATTCTTCTTAAAGAAATAGAGAAACACATTCCATATTGCCAAAGAAAGGAATTCTCTATGATTTATGCTGAAGTGCTCCTAGAACTTTTTATTTCAGTTGTCCATCATCAAGAAATACTAAAGACAAATATTTCATGAATCCAGAGGTGCTTCTAGTCAGCATCTGGAGATGATCTTGAGAATACAAATCTGTTATCATTTTTCACCCCAGGTCTCAACTGTCAGGACATGTAATAACAAAACCAGCCAGAGGACTAAGGGGAGGCAGGAGGCACAGTTAGCCTCTGCAGCAGAAAGTAGCAGAAATGAGGGTATGCTCGCCCTGTATCTACTTTTCATTACTCATCACTCTCCTTTTTCTAATAAATGTTTGGATACTGAACATACTTCTATTGCTAATACTCTCCAAAGGTGTAATGTTTCTTTAAATTGTCATATGGAGAGGCAACTTGGCATAATAGGAGACATAGGCTATAAAGTCAATCAAATATTTGTCCTGCTACTTAGTAGCTGTGTGACTAAAACTTCCTTCACTCTGCTCACTATTTTTATGTCTATAAAATGGACTCATCTATAAAGCAGTAATGTAAGTGAAACTGTTAGCAGATCCTAGAAAAAAGTTGCTGTAATTATTACAAAACCATTCTTCATTACCACTTTACCAGTACACATTCACTAGCTGATTAAATGAAACAGAAACAAACTACATATCACTGGTGAGAATATGGAGCAAGTATAGTTCTCATACATTGCTGGTTAGAGTGTGGAATTGGTACAACCCACTTTCGCAGTACTGACTAAGCTGAACACCTACTAATACTTAGCAATCCCACTCCTAGATATGCACCCAAAATAACTGCTTACATAGGTTCACCAAAAACATAAACTAGAATATACAAAGCAGCACTATTCATAATAGTGTACAACTAGAAACTGTCCTAATGCCCATCAATAACATAAGGCAGGTATCAGCAAACATTTTATATAAAGAGCCAGATGGTAAGTTTGCAGTCCAAGAGGCAAAACTGAGTTATAAGTGCATCATTAATATTTCTGGTGCCCGGAGTAACAGTGCAAAGCAATAGTACTACATATGGTCTCTGTTGTAACTACTTCACCTTACCATTATAATGTGAAAGCAACCACAGATAATATGAAAATGAGTGAGCATGATATGTTCCATAAAGTTATTTACAGACACTGAAATTTAAATTTCATATAACTATTATGTGCCATGAAATGTTACTCTTTTGATTTTTTAAAGCATTGAAAAATGTAGAAAACTTTCTTAGCTTTCAGGCTGCATAGAAATATGAGGTGGACCAAATTTGGCCTATGGATTGCAGTTTGCTAACACTTTGTATAGCCGCTAAATAAATTGTACCTTCACACAGTGGAATACTATACAACATTGAGAATGAAAAGAAAGCAAGTGTACACAACAGTATGGATGAATTTTATGGACAAGTGAAATTAAGTGAAAGAAGCTATTTAAATGGAATCATATGTTTTTTGTATGATTCCATTTATATAAATTTCAAAAACAGACAAAACTAACCTATGGTTTTAGAAGTCAGCATAGTGATTACTGAGTGGGGGATAGTGACAAAAAGTGGGAATGAAAGAGAATTTGAAGTGAATGGTAATTTCCATGTCTTCATTTGGCTTGTTCATTTATAAAAGTTCAACAATGCTTGTGATATGTATGCTTTTCTGTGTGTATATCATATTTAAGAAACACTGAAAAAATTCCAACCAATTCCATGCTTCAGTGCAGGCTTTCTCTACTTCACATGGAACTGACAAATTTCTTAGTGCTCCTCCCAATTTTGTTACCTTATTTTCTATTGCTAGAGAATCAGAAACATCAATTTGTCCTTGTTTTTTTAGTAGAAAGAATAGCTGACATATAGCATAGAGTCCTGTACTTAGAAATGAAGATCTGAGTTTAACTTCACTGTGTATTAATTGTGTATCTATGGGTAAGCACTTAATCTTTCTGAGTTTTTGTTATCTGGAAAACAGGGAAATAATTCCTTCTTTCTAGGTTTGATGTAAAGGTTACCCTTGATAATGAGGAATTGTTCTGTTAAGATGTACATTTCTATACAAATTATCATTGCTTACACCATTCCTTGCTTAACTACCCGCAATGATCAAGTTTAACCGCATTAATCTTCTTTCTTCCCTATCTTCTATTCCTCTGTTTGGAGAGACAGTATAGCATAATGGTTAGGAACATAGACTCTCAGTTCAAACCTTGAATTTCCACTGGTACTGCAGTTTCTCTGTATCTCACTTTCCTCCTTGGTAAAATGCCTACTTCATATTGTTCCTTTAGAGGTTGTGGTAGCCAGTCTCCAAGATGATCCCAAAGATCCCGGCCTCCTGGTATTCACACTTTGGTATAGGGCTCTCTCATACTGTAACAGGGCTTGTCTCTGACAACAGGATATGCCACAAATGAGGGAATCCCACTTCTGAGATGAGAGAAGTTGGGAAACACTGTGGCTTCTGCCTTGAATACTGTCTCTGTCTTGGGTTACTCACTTTGTGGGAAGCCAGCTGCTATGTCAAGCAGCCCTGTGGAGAAGCCCACGTGGTGAGCAACTGAGGCCTGCCAATAACTACATGTGACCTGGGTTTGGTTCCTCCATCCGAGGTAAGCTTGGAAATGACTACAGCCCTGACTAACAGCTCATCTACAACCTCGCAAAAACCCCAATCCAGCAAGCTACTCTCATATTTCTGACCCTCAGAAACTTAAATGAAAAATGAACTTACAGCAGTGAATAGGACCTGATGCATACCAGGTCCTAATAAAATATTAGATATTATTATTACCTGCCTTATAAAAGCTGGCACTTCCACATGTGTAAAGCCTGTTGGTGATGCTGCTATATTGTGCTATGTAGCAGCCAGTGTCAATGGATACAGCATAGGCAATTTCTTTCCCTTTTCCTGGTCCCCATCAGATAAAACATTATTAAGTGGCTTCTGTCTGTGGAGCATTGACCCTAGTGTGTGGCCAGTAGTCTTTATGGAAATGACTCCCCATTCTAGAATATTTTCTTCAAGGAACCTGCCTCCAAACCCCATGCTGCTGCCTTCTGACTTTTCCTTGTCCATCCTGTTCTTCAATTCTCTTTCTTGTTTTCTATATCATGCTGATGATTCAGATTCTCCTACTTTTGGGGCATGGGTTTTTTTTCCCCTTTGTCATGAGCTCCATAGCTGCCAGGTCAGCCATGGAGTCAGTTGGTCCTTCTGACAGCAGAAGTTGAGATGGAGTTAGGAGTACTATAGGGCTTTGCTGAGAGTACTATCTATGAAAGGTAACAGGAAAAGAAGCAGGATAGGGCAGGGAACACCTTTAGACCATGATGTAGATCCAATACCTAGGAAAGACAGAGGAAAGAGGCAAGGTTGGGTTGAAGTAGCTTCAGATCACAATGCGGGTCTGATCAAGTCACTGGTGCAACAGCCAGCCACAGAGCAAAGGTAACCTGAAAGAGGAGTCCCAATTCATGCTGCAATGGCCAGGCCTTGGTACTTTTGCCATGCTCACTAATTAGCAAGGGGTTCTCTGGGACTTCTGAGACCTCAGCAAGAAAGCCAAGATGAATTCTCAAAGAGCTAGTATCTGGAAGCTGTCAGCTCACTGTACTCCTTGCATCTATGGCAGGTTCTTTCTTGAAGGAAGATCCAAGTGGTGCCCCTCCATGGCTTCTACAACCATATTCTTCCCCATTGCCAAACCTGAACCCCTAGAAGCCCCGCTTGTGTCAAACATAGGGGTTTCCAGCATGCTTGGAAGCAGGGCTCTGGCATCCCTGGGCTACCGCAGGCAGAAAGAAATAAAATGAATGGAGTGTCAGTATGAAGGAAGAAAGTAAAGGTTGTTACTCATAGAAGTAACAAGAGAATTAATTATCTTTATGGCAACTTTAGGGGCACAGAATGTTTGGTAATAATCATCATGTTTTTGCTGTGCATATATTATGCACTATGTACTTTGCAAGGTATTTTCTATAAAGAAATCAGAATTGTAGAATCATAAACTTGCAAGGGACTCTAGTGCCCAGTTAAATTTCCCTCCAACAGAGCAGGAATTCCCTTCTAGAACACCCTACATAGAGTCAGTGTCCTCTTACATACATTTAGTGATGGCAAACTTTTCACATTGGCCATCTCCTTGGATGTAGGACAGCTCTCCTCCCCTTCAAGTGGAATTCACAATGCCCCACCTTCATTAATTTCTGAAGTCACTTTAGTAAGACTTATTGATCTGTCATTTATTAATCTTTTAAATAGCTGAAGATAGTTGTCACTGTTTTTGAAATGATCTGGGGGAGGGGAGGCAATAGAGCCTCTGATTTCCTAACTATAAAACAACAGGGTCTGATTCCTACCAATCCCTAGGGTCTCTTTATGACCTAAAAGTCTGTGAAGTAATGAAAACTTCATGAAATAATTTTCAAATAAAAGAGAACTCCATATAAATTTAAAAACCAATGCACTCAATCTGAAGTGTTTGTTGTACATTTCCTCTGGAGCATACTGGGACTCAGGAATAGAGGGAGCATCTGCTGAGCTATTGCCCGTTAATGTTGAAATAAAACAGGCTCTTGCTAATTAGAAACATGATCCTCAAGATGAAACAATACAATCTCTCCAACATTTCCCCACCATTAGCAATTCCTGATGTTGACAGGACATGTGAATTCAACCCCCACTCCTCATCAGGAAAAAAATAAAATAGGCATGATAGTTCACAGCACAAGAAAGAATTATTTACTTATATACTGAACGAGCATACACTGATGCACTATGTGCCTGCCTCCAGAATAGGTATTTTCTCATATATTCCATTATTTTATTTAACCCTCACAAGAACATTATGAGGTAGATTTTATTAACTCTATAATTCAAATGAAGAAACCTATGCCTTGGAAAATTGAGGAGCTTGTTCAAGGTTACATAGCTTGGCTGGGCACGGTGGCTCATGCCTGTAATCCCAGCACTTTGGAAGGCTGAGGCAGGCGGATCACAAGGTCAAGAGATGGAGCTCATCCTGGCCAACATAGTGAAACTTCGTCTCTACTAAAAATGCAAAAATTAGCTAGGCATGGTGGCGTGAGCCTGTAATCCCAGCTACTCGGGAGGCTGAGGCAGGAGAATCGCTTGAACCTGGGATGCCGAGGTTGCAGTGAGCTGAGATTGTGCCACCGCACTCAAGCCTGGTGACAGAACGAGACTCCGTCTCAAAAAAAAAAAAAAAAAAAGTTACATAGCTGACAAATGGATAAACTAGGATCTCCTGACTTGAAGTCCAGTGCTGTATCTACCAGCTACAAGAAAACATCTTAATAAATCTCCCATTAATGGGTATGTCCAATATGTAGATAGCTTAGTTTGATCACCGCAGAAGTAGACCCCTGAAACAAGGATTTAGGTAAAAGTAGTTTATTTAAGAGGATAAGGAAAACACCAAAATAAAAATGGTAAAGTGAGTCAAAGAAGGGAAATAGCCAACCAATTGTGCATTTTCAAACTCACTATCACTGTAGACAACTGGAGCTAAACCCTGCTGGAAAAATTCTGAGACCTGGTGCACAGAATTAACTTACCTGAGGGGAAATAGGCTGGGATATTTATAAATCAATTCCTTTAGTCATTGGTTGAGGTCTTTTTTCAGCAGATGTTAACTTTCTGGCACTAACCTGCTGCAGAGGCAGACAAGGCATGCTTCAGTTGCCTGAGAAAGACCTTAGGCCGAGAAATTCACGAGCTTGCAATTGGAGGTCAGGTTAGTGTGCACTAAAGTAAAAGACAAGTGGTTATGGGCAGAGCCGAGATAGCACTTTGTATAGCAAGTAAGTGCCAGATACTGTGCAATCTGTCAGCAAATACATCTTGACTACCTTCTGTATGGGATGACACAATTGTGACACAACACATAAACACACACACACACATGCACACACACACACATGCTTGCATGAGACTTATTAGCCAGGGAGTAGGGCAGATTTAAGTCACTCTAAATAAATGTGAAATAATTAAAATGTGCTAAGTTTGGAAAATCTCTGAAAGGGCTCTCCTGCTTTCTAGCCAGAGGACTGGGCATAGGGACATTTCATGAGCTGGAGAGTATGGGAAGAAATCCTTGTTGTTTATTTGTTTTTCCTTCATTTTTTTCCTGGCATTTCCTCAGAGTCAGCCCCATTTGGGAAGCTGCATGGCACTTGGGGGATTGTGGTGTGGGCATCTAAGTCCGAAGGAGATAGCCTGTTTCTCTGACCTAATTAACTGGGAAAAAGACCTCTCCAGCATGAAGAATGAAGGGGAAATCACTGTTTCTCCATCCTCTTTATTTCCTTCCTTCCTTCTTTTCTTTTCTTCTTTTTTCTTTTCTTTTCTGTTCTATTCTGTTCTTTCTTGACAGAGTCTCACTTTGTCACCCAGGATGGAGTGCAATGGCGTGATCTCTGCTCACAGCAACCTCCGCCTCCCAGGTTCAGGTGATTCTCCTGCCTCAGCCTCCCAAGTAGCTGGGATTGCAGGTGCCCAATATCATGCCTGGCTAATTTTTGTATTTCTGTAGAGACAGGGTTTCCCCATGTTGGCCAGGCTGATCTTGAACTCCTGACCCCAGGTGATCCATCTGCCTCCGCCTCCCAAAGTGCTGGGATGAAAGGCGCGAGCCACCATGCCTAGCCTATCCCCTTTTCTCATAGTACTTTGCCTCGTTGGTAGATATATTTCTATGAAATTTCTTTTTTTCTTTTCTTTTTCTTTCTTTTCTTTAGACAGCAGTGGCACAAGCTCAACTCACTGCAACCTCTGCCACCCAGGCTCAAGCAATACTCCCACTAGAACTACAGGCAGCACTACCATGCCCAACTAATGTTTGTATTTTTAGTAGAAACAGGTTTTTGCCATGTTTCCCTGGCTGATCTCAAACTCCTGAGCTCAGGTAAGCCACCTGCCTCAGCCTCCCAAAGTGCTGGGATTACAGGTGTGAGCCACCAAACCTGGCCCATTATTACATAATATTTTATCAACATGGGAGATAAATACTGAAAGGAATCCTGAGATTCTAGCCAGAGAACTCAGAAAAGGAGTTCTCTAGTTCCCATGGGAACCAAAACATGAGGGAATCTTGGAGGAAGAGTTCTTAGAAGGATATTCTAAGTCTGTAAATGAATTAACACAGTCCCTAACTTACCCTTGAAATGCATGTGTATGAAACACACCTAAATAAAGTAAAATAAAGTCTGAAAACTGAATTTATGTTGGAACTAATGCACAGCAAGTGAGATAAAATGTGTGATCTGAACCTGATTTGATTAATTGCTAAGGTAACAACAACAAATCAACATTTGTTAGAAAACATAGGGCCTTACAACAAGATATTCAAAATGTTTAGGTTATAATAAAAAACTGCTTTATATACAAAGGACCAAGAAAATATGCCTTCCTCTTAAGGGAAAACGAAATCAATAGACATCAACCCTGAGATAACCTAGATGTTGGAATTATCACACCTAGACTTTCAAGCAATTACAACCATTCTCTAGAAGGTAATTGTGAATACTATTGAAATAAATAAAAAGTTGGAAGGTTTCAGCAGAGAAATAGAAAATTATAAAAAAGAATCAATTGAAATGTTAGAACTGAAAGATTTAAGAACTGAAGTAAATAACTCACTGTATGGTCTCCCTAGCAAAATGAGGTGAACAGAGGAAAGAGTCAGTGAATTTGAAGGCAGGTCAATAGCAATTATTCAGACATAACCACAGGGAGGAAAGGAGATTGAAAAATAAAACTAAAAAGAGCCTCAGTAGGATATGTGTAATCTAGCTATGAAGCAAAATAATAAATTGAACACTTAATAACTAATTACCAAATGTAAAAAGTAGAATGTTTATTAATATTCTAGCTACCTCTGTGTTTTTCACTTCTCCTTATTCTCATGCCTCCTTCTCACAGGCAACTTCCCTTTTGATTTTTATATTTATCATTCTTTTTTCCATAGTTTTATCACTTGTGTATTTATTCTTCAAACTATGTATTTCCAAAATTAGTTTTGTTATAATACTGAATACAATAATTGGAAACTCGCTTTACAACCAAGATTCATCTATGCAGTAATATAAAGCTATAGTTAATTAATTTTCAAATAGATTATTTAAATGTACAACTATGCCATGATTCAAATATCACTTTCCTATATTGTATTATAAATATCATCTTAGTCTTGATAACTAGTAGAGAATATACTCCCACTCTGTTGCTTTTCTTTGTTCTTCAACTTTTAAGTTCAGGAGTACATGTGCAAGTTGCGCATGTTTGTTACATAGGTAAATGTGTGTCATGGTGGTTTGCTGCACAGATCATCCCATCACTTAGGTATTAAGCCCAGTATCTATTAATTATTCTTCTTCTGTTCTCCCTCCCCAGCCCCTGAAAGGCCGCAGCATGTTGTTTCCCCATGTGTCCATGTGTTCTCATCATTTGGCTCCCACTTATGAGTGAGAACATTCAGTGTTTGATTTTATGTTCCTGCATTAGTTTGCTTAGGACAATGGCTTCCAAATTCACCCATGTCCCTGCAAAAGACATGATCTTGTTTCTTTTTGTGGCTGCATAGTATTCCATTATCCTCCCACTTTGAAAGCATCTTAGTTATTATTTCACGTTTTTTCTTTCATTCACATTTTAGAATCATGGAGTCAGTTTTCTCAAGTTGCCATGATGGAATTTTACTTATTTATTTATTTTGCTATTACCAGTGATGTTGCTGTAAAATTCTTTTGTATGTATCTTGATACATATTTGCATTATTTCTTTGGAAAAAAATCTTTAGGAATGGAACTTCTGGGTCATAGGGTATGTAAATATTTAATTTTATAAAACAATGCCAACTAATTATTGTACTTATTTACATTCCCTTCACATCCTCAACAACAGATCTCAGACTTAATGACTTTTTTGTTAATATGAATAAAAAAAATCATATCCCCATTATAATTTCCCAGACTACTAAGTTGAACATCTTTTCAAATATTTAATTTCCATATGTGTGTAATTTTTTGTAAAATGACAATTCATATTTTTTCCATTTTTCTTGAGTAATGTGACTTACTCTAGAAACAGACATCACTCAAACTGGATGACTTGAAGATAGTTTTATTAAAGGACTACTCATAATGATGTAGTTATGGATGAGGTGAATGAAGGATGATGAAGTACCCTGTGACTAGTAAAAACAGGAAGTGATTACAGGCATAGGCTAGAAGGGTTAAGGAGATGAGGTGGTTACCAGAACCTAGAGAGGACAGTCTTAGGAGAAGGCATCCGAAAGGACCTGTGGCTTTCAAATTAGGGATGCAGCCTGTCTGCAGTGATTTTCCAGGAAGAGAGCCGAGAGAATAAATGCCTAACTTCACACTCCTTCTGTCCTCCAATCTCCTTCCTCTATTTGACTGAACCCAAGGAGACCATTGAACATGGAAACCCACTGATGTAGTTATAAAGGCCAGGACCCAGCATATAGAGAGGGTGGCGAAGAGGAATATGAAGGTCTACTTGGAAAAAATTTGACATTGTCCACCACTTTTGCCCTTCAGTATTCCCTCTTGTTTTTCTCAGGTAAAAGATGAATTTCCTCAACAGAGATGACACAAAAATATCTGCAGATACAATAACATCAAATGAAGGTCTCAATTTTAAGTGGGTTATATTCCCACCTGAAACCTAAAATGCTATCACTGAGGTTCTTAATACAAGATAGTGGGTAGAAATGATGAGTGGATAAGAAAAGAATTTAAAAACAAACATGAGGTATAAGCTTAGCTTCCTTAAAACTGATCATGAGGCCTAGGTAGTAACCATAGATACCTTCTTCCACTACACCTTCATATTTCCCTTACCCACTGCCAGTCCTTCAGCTGGATGGCATTTTTTATTTATGGAAGTAATCCAAATCATTACCCTATAATATCTAAGTCCTTGAAGATCCTGTTTTGAATGATGTATAGTTTTCCATTGAATAGTACTCTTCAAGGGAGAGCAAGTGCCCCAAAGGATCCCCTGAACTCCAGACACAGCCCTATCCACCATTGTAATGTAGTAGCACCCCCATTTACATCTGGTAACTAGGGTAGAATACTCCTGTTGGGACAGTGACACTCTTCTCTGTCTGTTGGTTCAGCAGTAAAGGAAGCCTGAACATATAGGGGAAAGGTAATCTCAGCTTTTCATTCAACAGAAATAGAGCTTTTTTCTCTGGTGGAAGTATTTCTTCCTTGGGGCAGTAGGAACCTAAGTTTTCTGAGCCCAGGTGGTGATTTGGCAAGCAAAAATTTTTCTATAGGATGTTGTCTGCTACCTGGTGTCAAAAGTGAGCCTCTATTAGGTCATTTAATCATTCTGCCAAACCAACTATATTTGAGCAATGGGGCATATGATAAGACTAGTGAATATTATGAGTGGAAACCCCCATCTTGCTTTCTTTGTTATAAAATATCTTCATTAGTTGGAAGAAAAAATATGTAGGACATTATAATAATACATAAGGCATTCTATAAGACTACAAAAAGTAGAGCTGTTAAAAGTATGCAGGCAGGGAAGGAAAATCTTCACCTAGAATATATGTTTATGTCTATAAGAACAAATAGTGCCCCTGTTATGATGGTATGGGTTCAAGATAATCAACCTGCTGCTAGATAGCCAGCCAACCCCCAAGAAATAATGCCACATTAGGAGCTTAGCAATGACCTCTGCCAGTATCAGGTTGGGTACTCACCAGTGACAGGTTCAATTTTAGTGAAAACATTTTGTATCCATTGATGATATGCACTCAAAGAATACTGCCCTCCAGATGACAAAATAAAAATGACACTGTGGAATTAAAATCCTAGCAAATTAAAATGAATCCATAAGGAAGAGCTTGGTTTCCAGGGCTTATTATATAAACATATTTTTGTAGCATCAACAATATGATATGTACTATTTGCAGAGCAGAGAATAAAACAAGAAAACTGTACAATTTATAACTTTTATGAGCTTAAAAATCAAAGCAAATAGTTTCTAAAAATATGATTGTTGCTTCCAATTAAACATATGCAAATGTTATAAGAAATACATTGATTATGCTTGATAGAGTAAGAAAAGACTTTAGCCAAAGAGTTGAATAATAAAGACCAACAAAGCAGTCTAAAAGAAGAAAGATAAGGAATGGTGTTTCAGGAAGAGTGAAGAGTGTTTGAAACGTAACTGAGACAAAAGCATGAGACGCCTCCATTTGAATAACTCTAAAAATCACAGTTTGATTGTAGCATTGGGTTATATGGTTCTGTAGGAAAGGGTGGGAGGAATATGGCCAAAGTGTTAGGAAGGCCTTGATCACGGAATGTCTAGAATGTGGAAGACATTACTAGCTGGTAATAGTTTTGCCTTTACTTGAGCAGCAAGAAACAAAGGGTTTTAAGCAGGTCAGCAACATTATCTATATTTTGTGTTAGAAAGTTCATTCTGTATAGAGATAAATTGATATAGGGCTAATAGGTGCTTATTAAAAAGGGAAAGAAGCAACAATGGTGACTTGAGTAGGGTTTTCACAAGGTTATTGCAAAGGGAAGGTATAGAAGCAAGAAATATTTAGGAGGTGATATCCCTATGACTTAGAAATTGATTTGGATGAAGAATGGGGATAAACAGCAGACTCTTAAATGTCTCCAAAGTTTAGGGTTTAAATGGTTGTTTGGGCGATGATGCCATTAACAGATATAGGAAATAAAAGAAATAGGCTTTCTGAAAGAAATTAATTTAAATAAACAAAATTGATCCAATTTCTAAATAATGGAAATAATGTACAAGGTGAGTGGGTGGCAGTATGAGTCTGGAACATAGGCTTAAATTCGGAATTGAAACCTAGATTATAAAGTTAGGAGCATATTGATGGCAGGCGAAGTAATGGATAAAGATTAAATTTTCTAGTAACGGTGGTTAAGTGGGAAATCCTGTGCGTCCTTCTATACGCGAATCTCCATAGGGCTGTGAATTTATATGCTAATCCTCGGTTACCTAGAACAATGTTTGGTATTTATAAAGTACTCAAAAAGGTTTCTTAAATGAGGAGAGAGAAGTAGTAAACTCGACCAAGAAAAAATAAATATAAGAAACATCAACATTTCAGGGGAGAGAAAGGGAAGCCGTGAGAAGCTCTGAGGAAGATTGGCCAAAGAGAGAAAAACTTAGCAGAGAATATTTCTGAAAAGTCCAAGTAGCACAATGGAAAGGAGGAAATGGCCAAGAGGATCAAACGTGGCCAAGATGTCAAATGAGCTAAAGACAGAAATGTGCAAATTGGAATTGACGATTTGGAGACAGGAAGAGGCAGAGTGAATGGAAAAGTCAATGAGGGATAAGGAAATAGAGCCAGAGACTGTAAGCAACTCCTTAAAGAAAACTGGATGAAAAAAAAAGAAAAGAAATTTGATAAAAGATAAATGGAAATTCGGCGGTTTTAATTTTTCATTTTTTCTTGTTGGTGATAGTATTTTTAAAAAATATTCCTTTTGGTTGAAAGAGATTTAATTAGGTTTATATGCCGCAGAAGAAAAGGAAAGGTTAGAGCAAAAAGAGGAGATGATTGATGAAGCAAGATTTCAGAGAAGACTTAACCAGACACTGGAGGAAATGGTGGTAACTTTATCATCTTAGTGGCAGCTGGAAGTCCCTCACAGTCACCTTCATTTTGAGTTTTGGAAAGACCTGGCTCAAGACTCATCCTGTCTCTGCAGACTTTTCCATGGGTTCCTCTGCCCGGTTTCCATCAGCTGTCACAGCTCAGGATGTATCTTGGCTGCAGTGGGGAGGAAAGGAAGTCAAGGAAGAGCTGGAGAGAAGGATCCAGCATTTGCTTGCGGCTGGAAGCTGACTCCCACACTCAGCATCTTCCCCACACCCGGTATTCTGCTGCTTGGGCTTTGCACTTTCCTATGGAATCCTCTTTATATTTTCCTCTGAATCAGAGTGGGTTGAGAAATATTAACACTAGAGTCATGACAAACTTGTCCATGTGGGAAAGAAAAGATGTCACTGCAGTTTTAGCAGAGCATCTGGGTAGCAGTTACTGCAGAGAAAAAGCAGAAAGACTTTATTATGGCTAAAAGTTTACTTCTTTTCCTTCCTTTCTTTCTTCATCATTAAATAAACTCTTCTTTGGTCTATGGTAGAAATTCAGAGATGAAAAATTCAGAGATTCCTTGTCCTCAAGGAATTGTTGGTAAGTTGGGTAGAGGTGTAAAAAATGTGATATACCAACGACTGAGACCCCTCCCCAACAAGTGGAAGCAAATTTGCAGGTGAGTTATGTCCCATCCCCAGGCCTGAGAACTGAGGATACTGAGACAAAGAGAGAGATAAATCTGTCTGAAGGAAGGAAAATTTGAGCGTGCCTAGAATGGGGTGCTGATTCTTCTCCTACAGCAGCTGGAAGAAAGAGAATAGAAAAAAGAAACAAGCAGAAGTGGAGAAGAAACACCATTCACTGCTTCATTAAACATTTATAGGGCACCTACGGTGGGCCAGGCACTCAGTGAGATGACCTGCAGCAATATGAGTGGTGATAGCTTCCTTGGGCAAACTCAGAAAATTGTAGTTCCTAGTCCCCAGTCAGGACTCTCCAGACTTTTAGAGGTACAAGAAGGTAGCAATGATAAATTCATGGGGTTTTGAAAAATATTTAAAACTTGAACTTAAAATATTTCAATAAGACCAAATATAGAATCCAAGGGTAGGGGCTGTTGCCAACTCACAAGGCATTGTAAGCTATAACTTGCATTCTGCCTCTGATCATACTGGAATATTTTTCAGTTCTTCAGGAAGTCACACCCTGGGTGTGTGACACATACTGTTCCTTCTTCCTTCTCTCCTTCCTCTACTAGTTAATTCTAACAAATCCTTTGAGACTGGGCTCAGATGCCATGTTATCAGGCCCAGCATGGGTTAGATTTCTTTTCTAGATTTCCATGCTGCCTTGTGCTTTCCCTATCTGAGCTTCGATGACACATTCCACATTGGAACTCTGCTTTCTTTGGTGTCCCCCACAAGACTGTGAGACTCTCCAGCATCAGAAATACCTGTGATTTCTCCCTGAAGCTTCAGCAGCCAGCATGATGTTCCAGCTAACACAATATCCAGCCTATGGAAGGTGCTTCATAAAAGCGTGTTTAATGAAATTATAGTCAGAGAAAGAGCAAGAGTGATTCATCATGATTAAAAACTTTACTTTGGCCTTTTCCTTGTATCTTTTTCTTTCAGCTGCTGTGGAAGAGTCATCCATCTCACTGTATGGATGTTTAAACTTCCTTTCCCAGAATAGAATTCTCCTTAAATGTGTCTTGGGACCTTCAGTTTTCAGGTTCAGGGACCATGTAATCCCCCCTGAAAGATCTCTTCTACTCCAAGGGGATGTGGCCTGACACTACATGGGGCAACAGAAAAAGCACCTTCCAGGGAAGCCTCAAAAGGTGCTTTCAGGGTCTGACTCTGCCACTAATTCCTTCTGTGGCTTCCACATGTTATTTTTCCTCTCTAAATTTCACTTCCTTTTTTTTAAAGTAAGGAGTGCAGAGGGCTTGGGGACTTGATGGGAAGTAGCATAGTGTGGGGGAACAGACAGGAAGAACATGGAATCAGATCTATCAGGGATCAGCTCCCAGTTATGCCACATGCACTCTTTGTCATAGAACTTCCCTGAGCCTCAGTGCTTTCCCTGTGAAAAGGGAATGACAATATCTGGCTCTTCTAACCATTGTGAGAATCATAGGCCGGTATCATGTGCCTGTCATTGGTACATACCGAATAAGTCATATTCTGCCTTCCTTAAGGCATCTTCTAGTCTTCATATTTTCATATTCAAGATTCATTATCTTCATGCAGTCAAGCTCAGTCAATACTCTATTGGACTCTCCCCATATATACTTATTCAAATACTTCATTCTTTTTCCCATTTTCCATTATGTTATTTAAAAAATATTTATTCCACTTATCCATTCAGTATTTTAAATAATTCATTTGGGAAAAAAATCCTACCTCTACTTGGTGTTGACTGAGTGGTCCTAGACTAGTGGCTTCTAATTTTTTTTGATCTCAAGAACCCATTACACTCTTGAAAATTATTGAGGAACCCAAAGTGCTTTTGTTTATATACATCTATCTAGTGATATCGGAATTAAAAGCACTTTTGCTTATATAGGTAATATCTTTTTATATTGGAAATTAAAACTGAAAAACATTATTTTTAAATGTTAGTTTATTTTAAAACAATAATCATTACATGCTTACAAAATAATATTTTTATGATAAATATATTTTCTTTAAAAACAGTGAACAGTAGAGCATTGTTTTATACTTTTGCAAATTTCTTTAATGTCTGACTTAATAGAAGGCAGCAGATTCTCACATCTACTTTTGCAGTCAGAATCTGTACAGTATATTGTATGAAGTCTATTAAAAATACAGCCTCACCCAAATATATAGTTGCATACAAAATTAATATTTTTAAAACCTTTTCAGATAATCATGGGTATTCTTTGATATTACACCAAAACTTGGCAAGTGGTAATTACTTAAAGATTACTTGCAATGTGAAATATCAAGCCATATCAATGAGCTTTTTGTATTCTACTACACTGAAATACATTAGTGTATCTTTTCATTTGAATAGATTATTTTTGCCTACACCTAATTTTGTAACATTATGCACTGGCCATATGGAAAATATCAGTTCACTGAGTTATGCAGATCTTCAAAATGTTGACTCATTTCTTTATACAATATCAAAAAAGTACATTTCTTAGTATCACCAGAAATCTATATCATCAGAAAAGTCTGTAAGTATTAGTATGATGCCAAGCTCCTGAAGGCAGATACAAGTTTTCCAAAATTTTAATTTTTGTTTGAAAGCATGAATCTAATCACTGGTAGAGAATGCCATGAGTTGTTTTTCCTTCAAGGGGCAGGCTCTTTTCATTCATTTTTGAAAAAACTTATGACATATAACCAAGTATGACTAATCATAGTTTGTCAGTTGCTCTTTCAAGTATTAAATTATTATTTTATTTTATTTTATTTTATTATTTTTTTTGCCTTTATTTTTATTTTTTTTTATTGCATTTTAGGTTTTGGGGTACATGTGAAGAACATACAATATTGTTGCATAGGTACACACGTGGCAGTGTAATTTGTTGCCTTCCTCCCCTTCACCTATATCTGGCATTTCTCCCCATGCTA
>CAUYQU010087683.1:0-14607 GCA_963574635.1 Cheracebus regulus | reverse complement strand
AGCAGTTCTCCTGCCTCAGCCTCCCAAGTAGCTGGGACTACAGGGGCGCACCACCACGCCCAGCTAATTTTTGTATTTTTTAGTAGAGACAGGGTTTCACCATGTTGGCCAGGATGGTCTCGATCTCTTGACCTTGTGATCCGCCCGCCTTGGCCTCCCAAAGTGCTGGGATTACAGGTGTGAGCCACCACACCTAGCTGGATTAAGTGGGGTTTTAGTAGCTGGGTAAACTCAGGTAAGTAAAATTGCCTCTTTGAGACAAGAGAGGTTATTTTCTTTGCAAAACGGGAAAACGCTGATACCTTTTTTACTGGATTGTACAGAGCCCATATCCTGGTATATAACACGTGTTCATTAAATGCTGCATGTATAAATAAGGATGTTTATGAAACTGCTTTGATTGCAGGCACAGTGGCTCAGCCTGGAATCCCAACACTTTGAGAGGCTGAGGTGGGAGGACTGCTTGAGCTTAGGAGTTCAAGACCAGCCTAGAAAATTTGGTGAGACCCTGACTCTACAAAAACTAAAAAATTAGCTAGGCAAGGTAATTTTTTACCTTGAGCATGCCTGTAGTTCCAGCTACTCCAGAGACTGAGATGGGAGAACTGGTTGAGCTGAGGAAGATGAGGTTGCAGTGAGTTGTGATCATGCCACTGCACTCAGGGCAACAGAGTGCAACCCTGTCTCTTATTTTTCAAAAGTGCTTTGAAATTGTAAAGCACTATCAAATGTTAGTTACAGGGCCAGGTGTGGTGGTTCACACCTGTAATCCCAGCACTTTGGGAAGCAGAGGCAAGCGGATCACTTGAGGTCAGGAGTTTAAGACCAGCCTGGCCAACATGGTGAAATCCCGTCTCTACTTAAAAAAAAAAAAAAAAAATAGCTGGGTGTGGTGGCACACACCTGTAATCCCAGCTACTTGGGAGGCTGAGGCAGGAAAGTCACTTAACCCTGGGAGCCAGAGGTTGCAATGAACTATATACTCCAGCCTGGGTGACAGAGTGAGACCCTGTTTCAGAAAAAAAGTTAGTAGTTACTATTATTAAAATCCCCCATATTAGACATATTTTCAGTCATTTTAGCTAGAAATTGGCACTGTTTGTGGTGTTCTTGGTGACTCTTAATATGTTCTACTGCACTTTTTCTTCATATCATCCTATGTGAGGTAGCAATTATTGTCCCCTTTTTAGGGATGAAGAATTCAAGGCTCAGAAAGGTAAGGTCATGCAGCGAACAAGTGGTAGGGCTGGAGGTCCCAATCCACATTCATCCGGCTCCACATCCTGTATCTTCCACAATGGCCCTTAAAGTAAACTACCAAAGCCAGAGAGGAACTTCTAGATACCCTACTTCACTCTCCTTATACAATGAAACTCAGAAGGCCAGAGAAAGGCTTGCAGGAAAGTAGAACATAAGAATAGGAAGAAGAGCAATTTGTAATTTGAAAGACTTTGGATCGGGTGGTCTCAATTTTGAGGCTGGCCAGTCAGGCTCGCTCTCTCTGCACACCTCTGTCATAGCACTTACCAACTGCACTGCAACAGGAGTTTTCTCATCCATCTCCTCCATTAAACTGAGCACTCCTTGAGGGCAGGGACCATGCCTTATCCAGTTCTGTATCCCCAGCGCTCAGCACAGGGCCTGGCACATAGTAGGTGTTTATTTGAATGAATGAGAAAATCTCTTTTTCTGTTGAGTACAGATATTAAATTACCTCACAAGCTGGTTGGGAGGATCAAATGAGAAATGAATTTGGATAAAATAATTATACAGGCAGTGGCTGCTTTGTGACTCAGGAAGTAAGTATTATTTATTGGAAAATTATAAATTTGCTGAGATTCACTCATTCAATAAAAATTCATAGAGTAGGCTACTATGTGCCAGGTCCCATGGTAGGGTGTGGATATACAGTGACAAACAAAATGGATGTGGTTCCTGATCTCAGAGTTAGAGTTTAGTGAGGGAGATAGATACTCAAAACAATATTTAAATTGCGGTAAGTTCTGTGAAGGAAAACTATTGTGCAGTATGAGAGAATATAATGGAAAATCTCACTTAGAGAACAGAGAAGAGTTCACAGGGGAAAACATTTAAAATGAGACCACAATAATCACCATGATTTGCTTATTTTTGTTTGCCTTTAATATAAAGACCTTGAAACCATAAAGCTATGCAGAAATATTTGGGGGTTTTAATCGATGAATAGGGGAGGGGGGTCTCCCAATCAGCTTGTTCTAGACGGGCCCCATGCCAAATAATTTTGGCAGACAAAACCAGGAATTTTTTCAGTCTAAACCTATGTTCCTCCCATGCATTCCAACCCACTAGCTTCAGAAAACCTAGGTTCTTTCCACTACCTAAACTCTCACCTTGGAGTTGTCTGTACTAGAGGTTTCCGTGTGGCCCGGAAGGTGACAAAGGCTGTGACAGCAGAGAACAAGATCCAGATCACCAGGAACCTCCACCAGTGCAGCTTCACTGTGAAATAGACGGGTACAACCCACATCTGAAATAGGGTCACCATCTGAAACACAAACACAAGCACTTCAGCTCTAGCCAGCTCCCTCTGCAGCTCTGTCCACAGTCCTGAAGGCAGCTTGTTTTCTATTTTAGCTTGATCCTCTCCTGTATTTCCAATTTTGGATAAAGGCAACTCCACTAGTGATCCAAGTCAGAAACCTAGGACCATATTTGACTCCTCTCTTTTATCCCTCACTCAAGCATTTCTTGCTCTTGCTACCACTTGGCTGACTGACTGCAATGAGCTTTATTAGTCTCCCTGCATTTAGTGTCTATCCTTTTGAGGAGTGCCAGAGTGATATCTTGAACATGAAATGTTCACCATGTTATTTCTCTGCTGTTTAAAACCCTCGAACAATCCCCTGCATACAGGATAGGATCCAACATTCTTTTTTTTTTTTTTGAGACAGAGAGTCTCGCTCTGTCACCCAGGCTAGGGTGCAATAGCGTCATCTCAGCTCACTGAATCTCCACCTCCCAGCTTCAAGCAATTCTCCTGCCTCAGCCACCATGCCCAGCTAATTACTATATTCTTAGTAGAGAGAATCCAACATTCTTAGGCTGTCAAATCCCCCATAATGTGGCCCCAATTTACTATTTCAAGGGCCACCTACCACTCCCCAGGCCTTTAAGTCAGGTTGTCCCCATCAGACTAAAACATCCTTCCCACCTGCCTTTCTGCCTGACAATATCACATCGAAGACACATGAAACCTTCAGTCTCCTTTCCAGGCAGAAAGTGCTTTCTAGTGTTCCCAACGCATTTTCTTTTCTACCAACATTACAGTGCTTTATCTAGAAATTGGGCTTGAATTCATTCTCTGACTGTATGTAAGCTCCTTGTGGGCAGTGACTAGGCCATATTCTCATTTCCTCTGCACTAGAAAACTGTTGGCAGATGATATGTCCTCAATAAATCTGGATAAATAAGACGAAAGTAAAACTAGAATAGGACTCCCTCAGAGAGAGTCACTCTAAAGAGAACCTATTTTACTCTTCCTCCTTCAGAGCCTTCCCTCAGACTTGTTAGCTGAAGTTTTTCCAAGCCATAAAACAATTCTAACTCTCAGACAGAAGTTTGGACTCATCACCAGCCTTCTCTCCAATCACTCCCTCCCCAACCACCCTTCTGTCATTAGATGTCACCCTTCTCCAGTGAGTAGCAGATATAAAAAAAGATAGCACATAATACGTAATGGCGGTTTTCTTCCTGATGCCATCAAACAAAATGAAATAATATTTTTTTTAAAAAAGAGAGCGATAGAAGGAAGAGTGGCCAGTTTCCTGGTGTACTATAGTAAACTAAGAAAATATTTACTCTTAGCAATTTCTAGACCAGTGCTACACAACAGAAATATGCCAGTCATATATATAGTTTAAAATCTTCTAGTTACATTTTTAAAAAGGTAAAAAGAAATAGATTTTCATTTCAATAATATATTCTATCCCAATATATACAAAATATCTCAATATGTATTCAAGATTAAAATTATTTATGAAATGGTTTGTTTTGGTACTAAAGCTTTGAAATCAAGTATGTATTTCAGATTTACAACAGACTAGCTACCTTTCAGGTGGCCAGTAGCTACATGGGACTGGTGGCTACCATAATAGGTAGTGCAGCTTAGAGCTTCGTTTTAGTGTTTAGTCATCTGTAGCTACCATTCTCTTATAGACTTTTCTGTGACAAGAAAAAGCCTTAGATGGCCAGGCGTGGTGGTTCACGCCTGTAATCCCAGCACTTCGGAAGGCCAAGGCAGGTGGATCACCTAAGGTCAGGAGTTCAAGACCAAACTGGCCAAGATGGGGAAACCCTGTCTCTACTAAAAATACAAAAATAGCTGGGCATGGTGGAAGGTGCCCGTAATCGCAGCTACTTGGGAGGCTGAGGCAGGAGAATCGCTTGAATCTGGGAGGCAGAGGTTGCAGCAAGTAGAGACCGTGCCACTGCACTCCAGCCTGGGAGCCAGAGTGAGACTTTGTTAGTCTCCCTAACAGAGGGCCTGGGGACCTGAAAATGGCCTCAAATCCTTGGTTTGTGTTTTCTGATAATTTATTTTTCCTAGAAAGGACAATTAAACATTAATAAGAAATTGCTTCCAGGCTGTGCTGAGTGTTATACAAAAAAAAAAAAAAAAAAAAAACTGCTTATAATCTCATCACTTTTCATATGTCAGTTATGACTTTTCATGTCAGTGAGACTCTGTCTCACTCTGATCAGAAATTTTAGAATTAAAGCTGTCTAAATACGAATCCCAATACAGCTATTTACTGTGTTACCTTAGGCAGATCACTTAACTCTGATAAGCTTCAGTTCTCTCAACTACAGTAAAATGGGGTTAACAGTATCTACTCTCACAAGGTTGTATGGGTTAAATGAGTTTAGGCATGGAAAGAAAGCCTTAGCTTTTTTAGTGTTGTTTTACAGATTTAAAAAAAAAGAGAAAAGAAAAAGAAACAGTGAGAAGAGAACAGAGAAAATGGTAAGCACAACTACTTTGCTTTAGACATTCCCATTCTGTGTACCTAAGGGCATACTGGCTGCTATTCCATGAACCATGAAGTCTCAGTAACAATTCACTGCACAGGAACCCAGAACTGACCCTCTGAATGAAGCATTCTAAAATAGTCTGACCTTACATAAAAAGTGTGGAAGCACCAGGATGTACTAACAAATGGCTACCCAAATAATGCCCCAGGTGCCATTTTCCGGGAGACACTAGGAGCTCCAGGAAAAGACATCACAACAAACCAACTGCAGATTATTTAAACTAGGGGAAAAGGCAACTTAACTGATGAAACTAAAAGGGTGGTGTATGGAAAGGGTTGGAAGATTTTTGGTTTTCGTGCTCTTTAGCAGGCTCATGGGGTTGTTTACAAAACAGGCCCAGAGAAAAATTAAATCACATAATCTGGTCACATTTGTTCTGAGGAAAAAAAAAAAAAAAACAAACAAACAAATTCCTGGTCTCCTGCCAGCTTTTCAAAATCTTGGCTGTTGCATTAAGACAACCAGCCTGCTCCAAAAGCCTGTTTCCCACTCCCCACCAATCATCAATATAGCATATTCTGAGGAAGAATCTGAAATCAAGGTAATTTTCTCTACATAAGTTACAGCTCTATATATTTTGGGTGAGGGGAGAAGCAGAGATCCTGGATTCTATTCTGAGTTGGACAAAGATACAATTAGGAGTAAATCTGGGCATCAGGAATGAAAAATCTTGCTTTGTTTTGTAGCTCTCAGGCTTGAAATTTTAAGATGAAAAAACTACATCTAGAGATACACATCAAGTACATCATAAAGCTACGTCGTCACATCGAGAGAGAGAAAGACAGACTGTGTGTAAGAGAGAAGAGACAGAGACTAAGAGGAGAGAGAGAAAGGGAGAAGAGGGGAGAGATAGAAAGGAATTTAAGACAGGATTAGCCTTTTTGAAACCAGATGGCAAAGCGGAAGCCCAGCAGACCTGGGTTCTAGTTCTATTCTGCCACCAACTCACTGGGTCACCCTAAGGAGGTCCTCCCTCCTTCCTTGGAGGAAGAGACTGGCTTGATTTCTCAAACCCCTTCAAGTTCTAACAGACTAAGCTTCTATCAACTAGCCCTGCATCCCAGACTTCCTAGGACAGCAGAGACAGTGTTCACTCACTCACTCATTCAACCATCAAGTGTTTATTTTGCATTTAATGAGAAAGGAGTGCAAAAATAAACATGACCTCGGCCAGGCACGGTTGCTCATGCCCGTAATCCCAGCACTTTGGGAGGCTTAGGCGGGTGGATCACAGGGTCAGGAGTTCAAGACCAGACTGGCCAACATGGTGAAACCCCATCTCTAATAAAAAATACAAAAATGAGCTGGGCATGGTGGCTTGTGCCTGTAATCCCAGCTACTTGGGAGGCTGAGGTAGGAGAATTGCTTGAACTGGGACCCAGGAGGTGGAGGTTGCCGTGAGCTGAGATCGCGCCACTGCACTCCAGCCTGGGCTACAGAGCGAGACTCCATCTCAAAAAACAAACAAGCAAACAAAAATATATGACCTCTAGTTCTCTAGGAGCTACCAGGCTAGCTGCAGGAAAAAGATCTAAATCAAACTCTAATTTTAACGATTTTGTTAGCCTTCAGACCATTTCTAGAAGTCTAAACAGAAATCATGAAATAATGAATAAAATGAAAAGATACACTGAAATGATCAGAAATTTTAAAATTAAAGCTGTCTAAATATGAATCCCGATACAGCTATTTACTGTGTTATCTTAGGCAGATCACTTGACTCTGATAAGCTTCAGTTCTCTCAACTACAGTAAAATGGGGTTAACAGTATCTACTCTCATAAGGTTGTATGGGTTAAATGAGTTTAGACATGGAAAGCACTTAGTACCTAATAATGTCAGCACTTAATTATGAGTAGTGTAGTAAACATAAGCATTTGACATAATAGTTCTTATCCTTAAATGGAAGTAATATATATAAAACAAATGTGGTACATAATTAATAAGTGCTCAGTACATGAGAGCTCTTATTATGGCTTTGCATGATTAAAAATGCATAAAGTCACACATACAAAGGAGCATGAATTTGGCCAGAATGAGGCAACCAAAATAACTGACATATGAAAAGTTATGAGGGTATAAGCAATTTCTTATTAATGTTTAATTGTCGTTTCTATGAAAAATAAATTACCAGAAAACACAAACCAAGGATTTAAGGCCATTTTCAGGTCCCCAGGCCCTCTCCATTAGGGAGTGAAAGTCAGCTTTTGCGTGGGGTCTAGAAAGCAGCTGCTGGTGGGAGGGCCCAGGTCTTGAGGAGGGTCAAGGCAGAGGAGTTGAGTGAACAGAACAGTCTACCACGTGATAAAAGGGGAAGTTACCTGGTTTCTTTATTTGGTTTAAAGTTTCTACTATAGGCTGGGCACGGTGGCTCACTTCTGTAATTCCAGCACTTTGGGAGGCTGAGGCAGACGGATCGCTTGAGCCCAGGAGCTCAATACCAGCCTGGGCAACATGGCGAAACCCCGCCTTTAAAAAAAAAATACAAAAAATTTTTTTTCAGTTTCTACTGTAGTATTTATTGGCATTTTGCTTGGTAAGTAAGTTTAAACTTCATTAAGGAAGACGTATAAATGGCAATAAACGGCTAGAAGTTATGCAGAACAATTGCAGAGCCTCTGGTGCCATCTGGTGGCAACACTTATGGAGACACATTTGGTCCATTCATTTGTTCAAACACTTGTGCCTGATGCTGTGGAAAGCATGAAGGCCTTGACCCTAACATCTCTTCTAGAACTTGGCTAATACGATATGAACACATGAATTAGGTGGTTGGTACAAAGCATCATGTACCATGGGAATTCAGAGGAAAGATGAGGCAGAAGCTGTCAGGAAAACTTCCTGGAAGAGGCAGAGCTCTGGATGATTCTAAAGGAGGTCTGGGTTTGGCCAGGTGGAAGAAGAAACACAAAAGCCATTATCCTTCTTTCTTTCCCTGAATGTGCAAATACAAAGCTGAAGACTAGCCTAAAATTAACTCATTGATTCATTCCTCAAACATGTACTGAGGGACAATCTCAGCTTCTCTGATATGGGAGATAAGAACAGTGATATCCCACTTATCTCTCCACAAGGCTAAAACAGTTGAGATGACAGTGTTAGATGCTAATAGTAAGACCTAGCCCATATTTAAATGGATTGCCTCTTAACTGAGAGCTGGAACTATCAGTGGAAAGTGTGTTGGTAGAGATGGAATCAATACTACCTGACAATTATTTATAATAAGACAACCGCCAGATCCCTTTCATCTCAGAGAAACTAGAATTCATGAAAACAGATCATATCTTTCCCTATGCCTCAGGTGCCTTGCGAATCCGTAGATGCCTGGCACTTTTGACTTTCAGAATTCTCACCTTACTACCTCTGCATCTCCTCATGTTGTAAGCTAGGGCTCACCCACTCACCACAGCTGGCTGAAAAGCAACACTGTGGACGAAATGAAACTATAAGCCCAAGTAGTAAAATAAAGGCAGAGACCTACAGCTAACAGAACAATCAACTTGAAAATATGCTGACAAATAGATTGCAGTCAACTGGAGGTAGGTTTCTGGGACATGTTCCATGGCTCTGCTCAGTATTTTCATATAGGATTTGGAAGAAAACACAAAGAACCTGCAAACTGTGGACAGCACAAAGCTTGTCCACAAGAGAAAGGAAGGCAGCGAATATAGAAAATAGAAGAAGTAAGATCAAATGAATAAAGTTTATTTCTAGGGTTCTTTTAGCCCTAACATTCTATGAGCTAATAAGCTGAAATGAAGAATCAAAACCAGAAGATGAAACCTAACTGCCCAAGTATAGGATGGGGAAGGAATGGCTTAACAGTAGCTCACATCAAACAGATTTAGGGGTTTCGGCTGACCACAAATTGCCAGGGAATATATGTCAACAGGACTGCTGCCCACATAGCCAAGACAACCCTGCTTAACTAAGAATATACCCAAAATGGAAGAGAGCAGCAGGTCTACTGCTCTCTGCTCTGTTAAAGCAACCCTCCGACCCTGGGATCAGGGCCTGGGGCCACTCTATACAAAGAACACTGACAAATAAGCATGGCCAGAAGACAGCAGCCCATAAGAAAGCAGTTAGGGTTATAAAGAGTCCGGAAACCTAATCACATAACAGCTGAAGATACCAGGATATTAAGCCTGGAGAAGACTATAAGAAGGCTTCAGATAATTGATATCTGAAGACTCATCCAGAGGCCCAATAAACAGATATGTTCAGTGTCGTTTCTATGACCTGGTAAGACACTACACATTACTAGATATTCTAGAAGGCAGAAACATGGTTGGAGGAGTTTCCCTCCTATCACACCTACAAACAGTCATCCTTACCACATAAGGCAGGCCATTCCAATGCAAATATATTTGCTAGCAGTTCTTTCCTGATGCTGGCCTGAAAAATCTGCCTTTGTGTCACTTCTGTCTCTGTGTCCACCTCTTATCTTTTAGAGGAGCATAAAGTAAATTTACTATATGTTTCTTATGACTACTCTTCTAATACCTAGAACTATGTCTTCTTTCCCATCTTTTCCACTCCAAGCAAGAGTCAGTCAAGCAGTAATTTAATAAACATTTACTGAGCATTTACTGGTCGCCATGCTAATGACTAAGAAATCTCCTGAAGAACTCAAGTCTACTGAGGAGGAACAAATAACCACAATTAGGTGCTATAATGGAGGGCTGGTGACCAAGAAAGTATAGAGGAGAGGCACTCCACTCAAAGTAGAGAAACCAAGGAAGGCTGCCTGAAAGAAGCATCTTTTGATCTCTGTCTTGATGGCCTAATAGGTCCAGATAGAAAAAGGCATCATGATGAGTTCCAGGATGAGGGGACACGGTACACTTGAGAAAAGACAACTAGTATTTGAGGGAAGGGTGAGAAATGCGCCTAAAGAGGTAGATGAGACTCAAAGGAGGCCAATATAGATATCACGGCTACAAGTTTTTATTATATTCTGACAATAGAAGTTTTTCTTTCTCATAGAAAGTGAATTACAACCCCTTACCATCTTAGTCAGAATTCTCTAATTCCACATTCTAGTAACCCTCTTAGTATCTTGGTTCAAGAAAAATCTACAGTACTTTAAAGATTTCTAGGTAGGAGATTTTGCCACTCACCGGTTCCAGGAGGGAAAGCAGTTCAGGAGGTAGAGGTTTGAAGAGAGACTATATTTGGCAGTAGACAGAGATGATGAAAGCTTCTCCCTGGAGAACTTCAAAAATAGGATAGATACTTTTCTAGGCATAAACTTATCCCTTCCCCTAACATCCCTGAGGGAGCTAAAGAGTAATGTTAGACTCTGAATAGACGATGAAAACTGAGCGATGCAGAAGCCAAAAGGCACGTCTGGTTTGGGCTAGGTTCCTAATCCAGATCTTCTGTCTCTTAAGCCGCCTCCCAATCATCATTTACTGAGTTTGTGGGGAAATCTGGAGAGGCTGGGGAGGCAAGATGATGAAGAGACTTAGCAGGTTGAGAAAGTAACTGAGATCCCAGGAAAGGACTTGGGCAAAAGTTGTTAAATAAGGAAACTGAGGAGGGTTAAAACCAGAAATGACTATAGCAGAAACTGACAAAAATTTCCTAAAGCCTTTGAGAGGAAACTACAGAAAGAGCACTTAACCAAGAATTGGATTTTGGTTTTAGGTTCAACTCTCCAATTTAATGGTCATGTGTTCCCAGCAAATCACTTCAGGATTCTGCACCCTGGTTTACTAATCTGAAAAACGGAGATAAATACCTACCCTGACTACCTTACAGAGCTGTTATAAGGTTCCAATGAGAGAGTAAATAACAAAAACTCAAGTCTACTGAGGAGAAATAAACAACTACAATTCAGTATTATAAGTGCTATAACAGAGTAGGTGGAGTATTTTTTAAATCAGCAACAAATTTAAACTACAGGCAATCTGAAGTAGTATTATTTTTATTGCTAGAATTGAAAAGAATGGTATCTAAAATTTAGATATGGTCTCTTGCTCCAAACAACATGGTTTGGTTTGGTTTTTTTTTTTTTGAGATGGAGTTTCACTCTTGTTGCCCAGGTTGGAGTGCCATGGTGCGATCTCAGCTCACCACAACCTCCGCCTCCGGGGTTCAAGGGATTCTCTTGTCTCAGCCTTGCGAGTAGCTGGGATTACAGGCATGTGAAACCACACCCAGCTAATTTTATATTTTTAGTAGAGAGGGGGGTTTCTCCATGTTGGTCAGGCTGGTCTCGAACTCCCGACCTCAGGTGATCCGCCCGCCTCAGCCTCTGAAAGTGCTAGGATTATAGGCATGCCCCACCACACCTGGCCTGTTTTTTGTATTTTTTAAAATTTTTTGTTTTAAATTTTATATTTCTTCCTCTTTTAACTTTGTTATTTCTTTGGCCTCTTCCTTGTAAGTAGGGCTTTTGTTTTGGGGGGTTTTTTTGTTTGTTTTTTTGAGATGGAGTTTTGCTCTTGTTACCCAGGCAGGAGTGCAATGGCGTGATCTCAGCTCACTGCAACCTCTGGATCCCGGGTTCAAGCAATTCTCCTGCCTCAGCCTCCCTACTAGCTGGGATTACAGGCATGCACCAGCATGCCTGGCTAATACAGATGGGGTTGGCCAGGCTGGTCTTGAACTCCTGACCTCAGGTGATCCACCTGCCTCGGCCTCCCAAAGTGCTGGGATTACAGGTATGAGCCACCACACCCGGCCTGGGGTTTCTTTTATTTTCTCAGACTGAGTCTTGCTCTGCCTCCCAGACTGGAGTGCAGTGGCACAATCTCGGCTCACTGCAACCTCCGCCTCCCTGGTTCAAGCAATTCTCCTGCCTCAGCCTCCTGAGTAGCTGGGACTACAGACACCCACCACCATGCCCAACCAATTGTTTTGTATTTTCAGTAGAGACAGGGTTTCATGGTGCTAGCCAGGATGATCTCAATCTCCTGGCCTCGTGATCCACCCGCCTCAGCCTCCCAAACTGCTGGGATTACAGGTATGAGCCACCATGCCCCACCCTGTTTTTTGTTTTTGAGACAGGGTCTCACTCTGTTGCCCAGGCTGGAATGCGTGGCACAATCACAGCCCACTGCAGCCTCAACCTCCCAGGCTCAAGTGATCCTCCCATCTTAGCCTCCTAAGTAGCTGGGACTACAGGCACACTACCACACCCAGGTAAATTTTTTTTTTTTTTTTTAAAAGATGGGTCTCACCAGGCTGGTCTCAAACTCCTGGGCTCAAGCTGTCCTTCTACCCTAGTATCCCAAAGTGCTGCAATTACAGGCATGAGCCACTATGCCCAGCCTACATTTCTCTTAATGTGAAGGTTGGACTTGAGCTTCTAAGTTATGGACAGAAATTTGGTACCTTTCAGTGAGCTGGCATACCTGCTCATCGTGTCTCATAGCTGGCAACATCCACATTGCTCTAGGTCCTAGAGCCTAGGACAGTGTTTCTCATCGGGGTGACTGTTTCCCAGGGGATATTTGGCAATGTCTGGAGACATCTGGTTGTTACAAGTGGAGAAGGGTGCCAGTAGCATCTAATGAATAGAGGGTAGGGATGCTATTAAACATCCTATGATATAAAGGACACCCTCCCCAAAACAAAGAATTATCTGGCCCCAAATGCCAATAGTTTCTCTGTTGAGAAACTTTGGTCTAGGAGAACAGAGCTAGTGTTTTTCCACTCAGTGGTCATGGGTACCCAATGAAAGGCTGCACCACCAACCTGTACTAGTGAAGAACAAAAAGTTTCATTCAGTTTGAGAGAAATAGAGCTGAGCCTTATCAATTAATTCCATCATTTCTTGGCATGCCATAAGAGGCATTTTTTTGAAAGCTCTGATGGCTAATCTCAAACAGTTCATGTTTCTACTACTCAACAACAATCCAAGTACCTCTCCTTTACACAACATTCTCTGGGGAATCTTGATTCTCTTTTATTACTATTCCTCACCCACAGACATTCTAATGTGTTTCACATGTAATTTTTGTTTGTACATGTTCATACAAGCTGTTTTTTGCATTCTCTGCTTGTATATTCATTAATTGGCACTGTGTTATATATCTTTGTTTCTTACTTTTTCCACTCAGCACTATGCTTTTAAGGTCCTCCCAAGTTCCTACAAGTACTTAATGTATTGCTTTTAACTGTAAAACAATTTCACGATATGCATCCATCACATTTTACCTATTTACTTGAACAGAGATAGACTGCCTCCAACTCCTCAATGTTTAGCCATAATTAACACTTCAGTGAACACCCTTTTACATGTCCCCTTAGGATGTGTCACAAGGTATACACATACCTAGTGTGTATACACATAATCGCTCTGACTCAGCAATGCCATGCTGCTGTCCACAATGCCTGCACCAGTCTTCATATCCACAAGAAAGTATAGAAAAGCTCCTACAGCCTCTGATCCTTGCCAACACTTAACACTATTTAGCTTTCTAGTTTTTGCCAAAGTGCTGCAATTACAGGCGAAAGCCACCATGTAAAATATCTCATACTTTTACATGCATTTCTCTAATTACTAATTACTAATGACTCTGAGCATCTCTTTTCATGCTTAATGGCCTTTTGGGCTTCCCCTCCTGTAAATCCGTTCATATCCCTGGCCTATTTTTCCATTGGAGTTGTTGTCTTTTATTGATTTGTAGGAGCTTCTCTGGATAGATATTAATCTACTGTCACTTTTAATCATTACTCATCTCTTTTCCATTCAGTTATCAGTTAACTCTGCCTATGGCATCTTTTACAGAACAGAAATCTTTAATTTGTAAATGTAATCAAATTTATAAAATCTTTCTTACTTGCTTATATTTTTATTTTTTAAAATTTTCATTTATTTATTTATTTTGAGACAGGGTCTCATCTGTCATCCAGACTGTAGTGCAGTGGCATAATCTCAGCTCACTGCAACCTCAAACCCTTGGGCTCAAGCAATCCTCCCACCTGAGCCTCCTGAGTAGCTAGAACTACAGGCATGCACCACCACATCTGCCTAATTTTTGTATTTTTTGTAGAGATGAGGTTTGGCCATGTTGCCCAAGCTAGTCTTGAACTCATGGGCTCAAGTGATCCACCTGCCTCAGCCTCCCAAAGTGCTGGGATTACAGGCATGAGCCACCATGCCCAGCCTGCTTATATTTTAAAAATTAGTTTCATAACTTTACCTTTCAAAATCAGGTCTTTATCTTGAGTCCCCTTTGTATTCAGTATTATGTACAAATCTAGTTTTAATGTTTATCCATATGGTGAGCCAGTTTTCTCAACTAATCTACTTAACAATGAACTACTTAACCTTCTTATTGACTGGTGGTTACACCTTTATTGTATATTAAATTTCCACCTGTCTCTGAGATCTGCATTTTGTCCCACTGGCCTGTTTGTGTATTCTTTTTTTTTTTTTCTTTTTTTTTTTTTTATAAAAAGAATGAAAGAAAGGAAGAGGAAGAGATTTTAGAAAAAGAGAGAAAAGGAGAAAGAAAGAAACAGCAAAAGAAAGAAAAAATGAAAGAGAAAGAAAGAGGAAGAGATTTTAGAAAAAGAGAGA
>CAUYQU010087681.1:0-11927 GCA_963574635.1 Cheracebus regulus | reverse complement strand
TGTTTCTTTCTTTCTCCTTTTCTCTTTTTCTAAAATCTCTTCCTCTTTCTCTTTCATTTTTTTCTTTCTTTTGCAGTTTCTTTCTTTCTCCTTTTCTCTCTTTTTCTAAAACCTCTTCCTCTTTCTTTCTCTTTCATTTTTTCTTTCTTTTGCTGTTTCTTTCTCTTTTTCTCTCTTTTTCTAAAATCTAAAAAAAAAAAAAAAAAACATGAGGAAAAATAAATCCTTCTAACCAGGTAAACATGGTTGATTTTTCTTGGAAAAATCAACACTGCAATCTTACAAAATAACTGGTACTAATACAGTGACTCCAACAGTGTACACCTCTGTTCAGGGCAGAAATACTTCAAGAATTGCCTTGCTTTGCCACTTAAGTTTTAAAAATAGGTTAAAAAGGTTAAGTTTTTTAAGTAGTTTAAAATTTACCAAAATCTTTCTTAGTTCACTAAAAAAGTAAAACCTAACTCTGTGCTGAGTAGTCTATGTTAGTGAAATTATCCAATTTTTACTATAGGGCTATTATAAAAAGTTTAGATTGGGGCAGTCTATGACTTATGACAATAAATATTGAGATTTAAAAAATTTCCCCTTTCACAAGTTTTGGATGAACTCATAAGGTGTATAAAGAAAATAATTTTTGGTGAAAAGTGATTGTATTGAAATGCCATCTAAAATTATGACAGAAAATTAATTTGTAGTCTGCTCAAATAAGTTTATTAAAATAGATATTTTCAGCTCAGATAATTTCCTAATATAATGAATGTTGGTAAAAGTATAATATGAAAAATTTATAAATGAGTTCTATTATTTCCATTACCTGTTTCCTACAAATAGGTAGAGTTGATGTGGCTAAGTAGTTCCTCCTTGCTTTCTAATTGTGAGTACACATTACAAAACTTTTGGAGCCAGTGATACTTTCTATATAGTCCCACATATTTAGGCTCTCTGTGTACCTTAGTTTCTTCATTCCTAAATTAAAAACAATAATTGCTACTTTTCTCATTGGGCTACCTTGAGGATCAAATAAATTAATACATACAAAGTTTAAGTCCTGGAACACAGTACATGCTCAATAAATAACTATGTTATTATCATTGTTAATATTATTGGCTGCTCTATTCAAATCTACTTATGTACCAGTCTCACCTAGATTGTGCTTATTCCTTCCAATTTTCCTTCTTTCCCTCTGTCTGTGCTAAAGTGTAGCCTCACACTGCTATAAAGTAATACCTGAGACTGGATAATTTATAAAGAAAATAGGCTTAATTGGCTCATGGCTCTGCAGGCTACATAGGAAGCATGGCAGCATCTACTTCTGGGGTGGTTTCTGGGAGCTTTTACTCATGGTGGAAGGCAAGGCAGGAGCAAGCATCTTCACATGGCCAGAGCCATGCTCACAGGAGGTGAGAGAGCAGGGAGGTGCTGCATACTTTTAAACAACCAGATCTCTTGATAACTTACTGACTCTTCCGAGAACAGCACCGAGGGAATGGTGCTAACGCATTCACAAGGACTCTGCCCCATGATCCAAACACCTCTCACTAGGCCCCACATCTAACACTGGGATTATAATTCAGCATGACACTTGTGGGGACACAGATCCAAGCCGTGTTAGCCTCCTTTCAACATTCTTTCCTTAGAGTTGTGAAACCTTTCCTGAGCCAAGGCTTTCCTTTCATGATTCTGCAGGTTATATTTGATAAAATGCCAGGGTGCATGCTTTACATTGTAGTCATCATATTTGAAGAGTTATTAGGATTGTATTCTAGTAGATATCCTCAAAGTGTCTCTATCAATGGTGTTAATACCAATTTATACAAAGTTAACTTTGGGGCCAGGGAGGGGCAATTATTATTCACCATTGAGCTTTCATTAATTTCTAACCATAGTGTAGTAGACAGAAAGATATTCTTGGTATATGTGCTCCTTGAGAAAAGGAAAAGTAGATAGAAAAGAAATATTTGTTAAGTAATTAAAATCCAGTGAACTTTAATCCAAGAACCAAATTGGATCAAGTTTTGGTGTGAATTTTAGGGTAGAAGATCTTCAATACTTTGGTTGTGCTTGCTCAAAACTGTGCCTGAGATCTTGGTCTGTAGCCACAGGAATTAAATGGCCTCCACAAAACAATGGGACCGTATCATACCTCTTAGTAAATCAGCTTTCTCATGTTAAAATTAGCCTAAGAGCACTTGCCTAATTCTTAATTTTTTTTTTTTTAAAAGATCATGTCTGGGAAAGTGATCCATAAGTGTAAGACTAATATATTTTGTTCCACACATCTTGGCAGCCATTTCTTTTTTTAAAGACAATCAGTTTTTCATCTGCCTTTCTTCTACTTCCTTCTTGAAGGTTGACATGGGCCATGAGTTGAGCAGCTGGTGGTTCTTGTTTGCACTTCAAGGTATGAAAGTGGCTGTAAACAAACAGAAGCCGCATCTCAGGAAAGGGCTTGATCAGATTTCATTTCATTTAAGCCCACTGAAAGGGGTTTGGGCTCAATGAGGCATTCATACAAATGAAACACAGAAGGCTGATTAGTGGCATTGCAGAATACTGAAAGTGAGTTTGCAGAGGACAGTGGGAAGTGGGCCCTAGAGTAATCTTTGAGCCGAAGAGTCACTCTTTAGAGGGAGTCACTTTTTTTGTTATGTGGTTATTCCCATGACTACAGACTTGAATAGCTAAGAGCTCTTACAGGCACACTCTAAGTGGACATAGTCTCTGAGATTTAAGATCATACACACTAAAATTAAAACTGACACTTGAAGAATCTTTACATTTGGCTCTTGGATTAAAAGAAACAGCTTGCTCCTTTTCATGAACACATGGTATCTTAGACGAAAGACTGAGCAACCCTGAATTTAGTAAGCAAGGCCTAAGTGGAACATAAGCTGAGGCTTTAATAGAATGAGGACGGATGCTCCTGGTTCCCATAAACATTCATTTTTTTCTAGCTCATGCGTACCTTTTCTCAGGGATGAAATCAATCTTTTTGAAAAGAGGAAATGAACTGTGTCACTAGCCCTTAGAGTTATGAGTGAAAAATATGGTGGATGTTCAGCCACGAACATAGGTGCAGCGAATAATTCAGCATATTGAAAATGTCATGTTGATTCCTCGGATGATTTTAGCCAACATGTCCTAAAAATCTTACAAAATTTGAATTCTTTAAATTTTCAACTTATCCTGTCCGTTTTTAAAATTCTCTATTTTAAAATGTAGGAGTAATTAATAGTATGTACTCCTTTAAAAAAAATACAGATCTTTATAGCCAGAAGGTGCTTCAAACACCATGTGGTCAAATCCTTTCAATTTAAAGATGCAGAGGCTTAAAGAGGAGAAATGCGTGCCCAAGAGTGAAAAGTTACAGAGACAGAACTCAAATCAAGATCTCCTCCTTCTCTTTCTTCTACACTAAGCTATATTAAAAAAGAAAAAAAAGAAGAAGAAGAAGAAATAAGACAGTTTCTATTCATCGGGGCAATATAAAGATTTTATTAAGAGCTTTCTGTGGCTCTCAGCTACATACAGCATAACAGTTAAGAGCATGGCTTGATATCTGACTTATTCTCCTTTCTAGCTCTTTCGTCTCTGTGGCTTTGGGCAAATGACTTAATCTTTCTGTTTCGTTTTCTTCATTCATAAAAAATTTGAAAGTGTACATAAAATTTATTCTATATTTGGCTTGGTGCTATATATTTGACATGAATTATTTAATAAGTGAAATATTACATACAATAATTCATGTCAAGGTATATAGCACCAAGCCAAATATAGAAGAAATGCTTAATAAATATTAGATATTATTTTTATGTCTACATCTGAAAAACATTTTTTTTAAGAACACTTTTTGTGCTTAGATCCTTCTGCAGTAGAAGAATGTTACCAGCAATGGTCTTTGGGCTCTAAATAATTCTGAAATCTTGATGAGCAAATTGAGGTGTTTAAAAGTGAAATGCTATTGACATATCCTTCAATTTCCTTTAGAAAGAGCTGCCCTCTCAGGAGTTTCCACATCAATCAATTTCAGTTATTTTCCATTTAGACAGCACATGTAAGAGCTTGACCAACAGGGAGGAAATTGTCAAACCAGCTTCTATGCTTTTGCATAGGGTGCCCCTCGGCTTGGAATGTTCTTGTCTCTTCATGTAAGTCCAGATTCTACTCATCCTTCTGTTGTGTTGGCTCAAATGTAGCAGGGATCCCATACCTACCTTTCAAAAAGTATTTGTCTCTGTGTCATTAACAAGTGTCAACATGGATGTCATTCTTTCAGGTAAAAGGATAATCATGATACTGTGAGATAGTAATAATAGCTAACCAACATTTATGTGTTTAAATTAATTTGGGACCCCTTCCACTTCTAGATTAACTCTCGTGTCTGAGCACCATAGTCCCCATCACACAACTTGGGTTGGTGATATCATTTTGGCTGGAGCACATGTCCTGGTACCAGATTTCCTGGGTTCAAATTTTAGCTTTGCCTTTTTCTTCATATTTAATTTTGGATAGGGTACATACTCTCCCTGTAACTGTTTTCTGCTTTCAAAAATGGGGCTTTAAATAGTGCCTTTCTCAGCTGGTCATTATGAGAATCAAATGGGTTAATTTATTTAAACATATAAATATTGGTTAGCTCTTATGATTATCTCACAGTATCATGATTGTCCTTTTACCTGTTAATAGATCCTTCCAGGTTATAAACTTCATGAAGTCTGTACTTCTGATTGGTCATTATATTCTCTAAGGCCAAGCAAATATTCATTGATAAAATGCAAATAAAGACTGTGGGATCTTGAAGGGTAAGAGCTATATTTTATATATATCTATATACAGTCAGTGCCTAATATAGGCCTGGCTCATTATTTATGTACAATAAATGTTTGATGAATAAGTGAATGAATGTACATTTTTCCAAGAGCCTTCTTTCTGCCAGCCTTGGAAATTAATGGGTAATTCCTTTGCACTCCTGGATTCCCACAGCACTTAGCTGGTTTCTTCCCTACAGCACTCATGCATGACTTCTTTGCATTATACTTGTTTGCACTTCTGTTCCTTGACCAGTTTTTGAACTTCTTGAAGATGAGATCTGATGTTCATTCTGTATCCCTTTAGCACTTAGTACAGTATAAATGCCCAACTCATGTTTGCTGGAAAATAAAACCAAAAAACAATGACTTTAGTCAAATGTGATAGGAAACATGTTGAAAATCGTATAGATCACTGAATTTCTGCTTCCATTATGAGTTTACTTCATAACTTTAAAGAAAACTAGCTTCCTGATAAGAAATAAACCTATTTTCAAAAGGTGCCAAGCAGCCAGTCTATGAAAAATTTCCGAAGTTGTGTTCTTTTTACTCCAAACTCCATATTCTATTATTTAAAACTAAATGTTTTATTTGTTTTTTCTTTCTTCCCTTCAGGCTATGCTAAGCTTTGGATCTTATTTAAAAGCAAACAAGTACTTTATCTTAATTTAAGGCACTGAACTTTTGCACTACACTCTGGAGGCACTTGTTATAATATGGACATTGAGATCAAGTTGAATCAGCAACATCTTGGAAATGCACGTTGTAGCTGAACACAGCATCCAGTGTTGTCTGTGTTTATATTTCAATAACGCTAATGTCAGGGGTACAGCACACATTCTTTTCCTGGTTTGTTAATTCTGTCAGAAGGTCATTCTTGTCAAAATGTCTTCAGAGGTTCTGCAGTATATGTTAAAAATGCAGCCTTGTAGAAAATTGCTGTTAATATGATTAAGCTTTTGCAGTCAAGATCCCTTCCTTATAAGCATTTTGGTTTTTGTCGTACCTCAGCATGAATACTTCTAAGTGTGTTTGCCTTTCATACAGAAACTAATTTGTTGAAATATCATAACACGACCAGTAATTAGGCATTAAAATTATCCCAAATTCTGCCAGAGCACTAAGGGTCACATAGGCTTATATATGCCTAACTAATGAGTGAGGCTCATTTAAAAAACTCATTTGTCATGCTTATTAGAATGAACCTATATTCCTTTATTACTCAGTACAAATCCTTTGCACATCAAGCCTAGAGCATAAAATTAAAATTGCATGAAACTTTGATCTCCTTCTTCATTAATCACGCTAGATAATTATACACAGGTGTCATCCTCTGTCTAATGGCAGATGCTTTCTGACCCCCAATGCTGAATATTTGCTGTGTATGCTTAAAAGGAGACTGTGATGTGTACAATACAAACCATATCCTTTTTATTATACCATGAGTTGAAAAATTCTACCTGTACTATATTTAGAGATAACTTCAATCAGAAATATCTGACAGCTAATCCAATGATAACGAATTTAAGGGCCTAAGTGAACAAAAGAATTAGAAAGTATAAAAATAGGTCAAATTAATTTTTACAAAATTAAATACTGTATTTATTTAGATGATGTCAAGATGTTAATTTGAATTTCTTCATTTAGCTTGCCTAATATGCTACCTGAAATAAATAGCCAAATAGTGATTATTCTGTAATTGTATAAACACAGAGTATTGCATCTAGTAAAATATGCATTATACAGTGGCCTGTTGAAAAGTATTATGTGATGACCACTAATAAAATACTGTGCAATCAACAATAGACTGATATGAGAATAAGTCTGCAGTCCATTGACTTCCCTTTGGTGTAATTTAAATGTCTATTTCCATTTAACTTTCAATCAGTTTACCCAAGGGTGTAAGATTGTACTAACGTACAGTGTAACATATGAGTTATAGCAATATGTGTTTCATTTACTGTTTTGTTTTTCTATGAATGCCAAAACACAGAACCTTGTTACTGACATCAAAGATGAATCATAGCCTCCAGATATTTAGGCTGATATAAGAGTAGTGTTGTCAGGGGGAAAAATATCAAAATGTTAACCTAGTCAGTGACCTTAGAATTGATCAGCAAACCTTATTATGTTTATTTTAATTTGCTTGACACAAATATCCAGTGTGCTAGATATATAATATAGAAATTGACTTCATGTTAGATAGCATAAATTGTATGATTATGCATTAACTCAAGAATTGTTTGGTGAACATTAACTATTTGTAGATTACTATGCTAGGTCCTGAGGATGCAGAGATGAAAGAGAATTCCTGAGAGACTTTTGGGAAGAGAGATTAGCAAACCAATAATTTTAACCATGAGGGTTATGTGGAGTGCTATAGATACTCAGCAAAGAGATTCCCAATCACAGATGAGGGGAAGTAAAGAAGAATTCCCTGGAAGAGTGATCCCAGAGGAAAGTCTAAAAGAGGAAGTCAGTTCAATATGAGAAGATTGGAGGAAAAAGAGTTCCAGAAAGAGGGAACAGCGTGGATTAAGGCAGAAAGGCTTGGAGCACTGCGGCATATTCTTGTCTGGTTATGGCTTCGGGGTAGAGTATGTGCTGAGAAGTAGTAAGAGATGGAACTGGACAAGGCAAGGTCCAGATCCCAGAGTCTCATGTGCCACGCACGCTAGGGAGTTTGAATTGGTTCCTGAAAGCAGCCAAGATGTTCCAAACCATTTCAGGAAGTCCGATGACATGGTATCCTTTGAGTTGTTGTTGTTGTTAGGAAACCCATTCCGCTAATAATGAGGAAGGAGGCTGGGCTCAGTGGTTTTTGTAGTAAGAAGTGATAGTCCTGAACTAATACAATGGCAGTGAAATGAAGCCGAGTGAAGAGAACAGAGAAGATAATGATCAGCAGAACTCAGTTATATGCGCCTATATTAAGTCAGATTAGATTAATATGTGATATGTTTTTATCCTTGTATGGGTTTTCTTTTCCCTTGTTTCCTGTCAAGCAGGTTTCATTGTGTCTTAGTTGCCTCGGGGAGGCATGGGGTAAACAGTGAGTAGAAGAAGCCAATATACTTTTTGGTCATTCTTTTTTTTTTTTCAAAGGACTAAGGTTTCGGATAATTTGGGAAAGTCTGCAGAGCTGGTAAAAAGGAGTAAAATGAATGGGGAAAATGGCTGAATATTTAAAAAAGTGAAGATTTTCCCCTGTAGAAAGAGATTCCTCTTTAACTGGAAGGAAGAGATAAGATAGTGTTCTGGCTCTAGGTCCTTCATGAAATTGTAGTCAAGATGTCATCCAGGGCTGCAGTCATATGTTAGCTTGACTGAGAAGGAGCATCCACTTTTAGGCTTTCTGCAAGACCAGAGAGAGGAATGGTTACAGAATGCCTTCTGGCAGATGGGACTAAGAGGTGTCTGTAATCCAAGAGAGGCTGTCTGTACTCCAAGTGTGGTCCTGAAGCAACAGAGATCTGTAGAATCTGAGGAGATCACATGGGGAGGGACACAAATGTGCTACTGGAAACTCATAAATTGTTATCCCAATCACCAGAGAGTGTCCATCACTCCATTTTGACAATACATAAGCCTTTGGGAACCTTGAGAAGATATTGAAAGGAGAACCTGAAAAGGAATAAGTTTAAGTTGACCACTAGCTCTGAGAAAGGGGAATGGGAGATCCTAATATGACTTAGATCACTTGATAGAAAAGAAAGAAAGTTGTATTTTTCCCCCATCTGGGTTTATAAACTAGGATTTTTATTTACTATGTGTGTTTTTGAGGTTTAAAAATTATATTCCCCATATGCTTCCTTTTGAATTTTTGTGAAAAGAGAGTTGCGAGAAGTGTAAGAATAAATGGAAAAAAAGACTAAAGGCAAAATTAGGTAGAAATTAAGAAAAATGAGAAGAAAATAAGAACATTAAGAAGATTCTTTAGGAAAGACCAAGAGTATTACAAGAAAGTTATTCTCATCCCACAAATTTTTTGATGTTTCTCTAAATAACCCACCAGACCTATGTAAAATGCTTTGTATTTTAGCCTCTTCAGACACTTGGAAATAATTTTTTTTGTTTGCTTGTTTGCATATCAATCTCTGACTGGAACGTTTTCTTCATAAGCGAATAATTCATGATACATAATCTTTACATTTTCCTTAGGTCTTTCTTTCAAGTGATGCTCTCTGCTCTCGTGTGGTCGTGTCAGGAAGACACAGGGAAGCAGGCGGCAGTTTCCCTAGTCAGCAGTGATGAGGCTTCCTGGGATTGCTGAAGTTGTCGGGTCACAGTTATATACATCACAAGCAGGGCTTTGGGGATCCTACTACATGTTCTTCAGTGTCATTATTGCCTTCTCATAGTGTGACTTTGCTGTAAATGATACCAATTTTGCACAAACTCTTCAAAATATGGGGGTAAATTCTATTGTTTTGCTTCTGTCATTTCTTTCTCCCTAGTTTTCCTTCAAATGTAAGTTCTTTATCAACATAATAATTTCTGAAAGACTGCTAAAGGCATATTCCTGCTTTGCGAATGTCTATAAGCTTGTGGCTTTAGTGGAACTCATTATGGGGAGGGCTGCCACAGGCATTGAGTGTCTTATCTGAAAGGTCTGGAAGCATGTGGCCTGTTTCTTCAACCAATAGCAGGAAAGTTTGGATGCCAAAGTGCCATTCTGCTGTCCATTGTCATGTGAACCTGGTTTCTCATTTGATTCTTAATTACCTTTGTGTGAAAATCCTCCTTGTACCCATAAATGAGCATATAATAAACAACAAATGTTTTTTAATTAGTTTGAAGTGTAAATTTACTATTGATTTGTATCTTATAGCTGATGGAATACTCTTAACATTTATCCAGACTTTAAAAAAATTTAATTTACAGCCTATTTGTATTTTCAGCTCAGTCCGTGGTTTTCTGAGATGAGGACTCACTATGTTGCCCAGGCTGATCTCAAACTCCTGGCCTCAAGTGATCCTCCCACCTCGGCCTCCCGAAGTACGGGGATCACAAGTGTAAGCCACCACATCTGGCTAGTTTAAAAAAATTTCTCTGCAGAATTCTGTAGTTTCATCTGAAGGCCTTAAGTACCAAGCTCAACAAGGAGGTGATCATTGATTGGTTAATTCATTCATTCACAAACAGAGATTTATTGAGCACCTCCTATATCCAGGTGCTTTTGTAGGAACCTAGGATACAGTGCTGACCAAGGTAGGCTGGTCTTTTTTTCTCTTGGAACTTACACTGCCATAGGGATATAGACAATATGCAATGGGATTAAGTGATATGCCTGCAAGGCACTTACCACAGGGCCTGGCACATAAGTGCTCAATAGACATTATTATTACTATTATTTATTGTGGATACTGTTGTTATCAGATGGGTGCAGTTAGATTGTCCCTTTGGATATTCACAATGTTGCCTTCGGATTTGAGCTTCCTGTAATTGCATTTTTAGATCGGGTCACTATGTTCATCAACTTTGGAAATTGTCTGGGTACCTGGCAATAGGTGAACCTGTTTTGGAGAAGTCCTGTCCTGCCTGTGTGCCCTGAATCTGAAGTGAAGGAGGCCTTGCCAATAATCACTTCCCACTGCCCTGCAGCCACATTGTCATCTTCTAGAATGAATGCATCATTAAAACTTTTTCTTCACTCTTTCTCTCCATCATTAGTGTGATATGTCAACATAGGATGCAGCATATCAATCATTTCTTGAAGGATTTCAGTAGCAGTTTTTGTGGGTAATGAAAATGATTACTAGGTTGGTAGTGAATTTACTATTGACAATTTGATATGACAGTTCCCTCACACACAATAGCAAGTGTTAAATGAATCTAAAAGAAAAACTGAGATGCCAGAATAAGTAGCAATGAAGGGCTAGAGTTTACTCATAAATCTGGATGTCTGAGAAAACATTTTTCACCCTAGGAAGTATATAAGGAATGAGATGAAAAAGTGTCAACTCACACTTTCTGGAATAGACTGGAACCCATAGCTTTATCTCCTAGTCATTAATATTAATTTTAAGGAAAAGAGACCCTGTAGGGTTTACTTGATTTCTCAACTTTTATGTTCATTGGTCTTTAATTTTATGAATTTATTTGTTTATTCAATGAATAAGACATATGTGTGACCTTTATTACGTTCCATAATAAACAACCGTTTCTGGAGTTTAGGCTTCACAGGATTGTAAGTTAGAAAAAGTATGGGAATCCTTGTAGGATTGCCATATTTTATATGGCCAAAAAAGGAGAATTTAAAAAATGTTTTTATTATTGTTATTTAATAGAAGAAAGGGCATGTTAAATATAAAGGATAGAAAGGCCATCTCAGAATAAAGGATAGTTCTACAAATAAAGTTAATTTCAGACAAAACTTTCTATTCATTTTTCTCACTTTCTAGGCACCCTGGGGCAAGCTGTCACAGGTTGATCAGCTATTATTCTTTAGTGATTTCATAATGAAGGTATTGGACCTTTCGAGAATGCTATGTGAGGGATTTTACCATAGCAAATCCTTGTCAATCTCCCTGGCAGTCCCCACCTGCACTGAACTCGGAGGAAAGGCTTCATCAACTCTTTTTACCATAGGATAAAGTTGTAGAGGCATTCAGCAAACCATGGACACTGAAGCTAGTAGAATTGTCTGGTTCCCTGTTTCTAAACTTCATTCATTCTACAGCAATTTTTGTCATATCTGCATACAATCTGTACTCTGATTTATTTAATATTTTATTGAAATTGGCTTTAATTTTTTATTTAAAATTTACATTCAAAGGAAAACTTACTAAGATCATAGTAGGTTAGAGTTCATTCTAAGCATATTCTATTAATGTTATCTGAGTCAGACTGGAGAGGATTACGTGTGTGTCAATAAGTTGTATGTCACTAGAGTTCTTCAAGCAGCGGCTGAGTGACTTGTTAGGGAGTGTTATAAAGGGCATTTTTCTTTTTCTTTTTTTTTTTTTTAAAGAAAGAAAGAAAGAGGAAGAGATTTTAGAAAAAGAGAGAAAAGGAGAAAGAAAGGAACAGCAAAAGAAAGAAAAAAAGAATGAAAGAGAGAAAGAAAGAGAAAGAGAAAGAGGGAGAGAGAATGGGATTCTGGTTTTATTGCCC
>CAUYQU010087680.1:0-26111 GCA_963574635.1 Cheracebus regulus | reverse complement strand
GGGGGTGTGTCTGTGTGTGTGGGGGTTTGTGTGTTTGTGTATGGGGTGTGTGTGTGTGTGTGTTTGGGTGTGTCTCTGTGTGTGTGTGTGTCTGGGTGTGTGTGTGTGTGCATAAGGGAGGATGCCTGGTTATACCTGTATTTATTTCTGACCTTGCAATAAGATGGTCCAAACAGGACTTAAATAACCAAGCTTTAGTCGTACATTATTCTTGTGACCTTATGACTTTTAATCTGGGAGCAGGGTGGCCGGAGAGTACTGACGCTGGCTTTCTTAGCACTAAAGGCTTGCAGAAGTCCCTGTGTGGGGTGCTCAGGGTAGATGAGGATTGTCAGACAGGCTGGAGGACAACCGTAGGAGATTATGAGTCTCAGGTTAAAGTAAGGAGCCCCAGGAGCTGAAGAAATGTGTGACATTTGCCGACTCTTCCTTGCCCTCCACCTTGCCCAGCCCCAGCCCAGCGGCATACCTTCCTGCCCTGTGCAGGTGCTGTGATCCGACTGTCCGTACCACATGCAACCCCTTCCTGAAACATTCTGACCCCTCAGTGCATGACTGTGGTGGGGCAGCCTGGTCAGGACTGGTTCTTCTGCCCTCCATGCCTCCCTTCCCAGAGGAGGGACATGCTCCTGGCACACGTGGCCTGGCAGACAGCCTCCCTCGTGTACCACAGACGCAGGCTTGCCGGTCTATTTGTACTACAGACTGTGAGGCTTGCCCGTCTATTTGGGAGGGAGAACAGATCTGGGTCGTGGTTGGATATCCAGGAACTCTCTCTGAAGAACATCCTATACTTTCATATGGGAGTCCGCTGTAGCGGAGTGAAGGAATTCTGGGATGTGTGCTTGAACTGTTCTTAAATCCAGTGGTGCAGGCAGGAAGAGTCGAGGTGAGAAACTGCACATCCCTCTGAAGTCCCCTCCCCTTGACATCTCCACCATTGCATTCTTGGGTTTCAGCCTCCCAGTGCCCCTTTTGCTGGGGATCTGTAACTGATTACTTGATAGGCTATAAACAGGTGAATTATTTTATTTTTAATGTGCTCTCCTCACCACCACCCCCAACACACACACACACACACACATTCGTTGGTTGCAGATGGGTTCTTAGAGCACCACTGGACTTGTCTGGAAGTTAAAGGGAAATGGTGGCATCACCCCTGGTTGTAGAGAAGAACCATTGCCCCAGAGCTGTAGCATCTGACAGCTGCAGAATTAGCATGATCTTAGAGATTTAGGCTCCAAAGTCCTGTGGGGTTTTTTTGTATTACTAGAACGGAATACCTGAGGCTGGGTAATTTGTAAAGAAAAGAGGTTTATCTGGCTCATGGTTCTGCAGGCTGTACAACTTCATGGCACCAGCAGCAGCTTCTGGTGGGGACCCGAGACTACTCCCACTCATGCGAAGCGCAGGGGAGAAATCACAGACGAGAGGGGAAGCATGAGAGAGATGGGGGAAGGGAGGGCCTGGGCTTTTTTTTTTAAACAACCGGCTCTCATGGGAATATACAGATCAAGAACTCACTCATGACCACAGGACAGCTCTGAGCCATTCATGAGGGACCCTCCCCTGTGAACCAAACACTTCCAATCAGGCCCCACCTCCAGTGCTGGGGATCAGACATCAGCATGAGCTTTAGAGAGGTCAAGCACATTAAACTGTAGCACATTAAACATCCCCTTCCAGATGTTTGAGAAGCAGCTTTCTAGTAAGGATATCAAAAGGCAAAACCTTTTGTAACAAAGAGATCGTCTCAGCAGACCAGTGGTTGATGGCATAGTGCGACCAGGTGTGTGATTCAATATGGTAGAAGTCTACCCAGAAAGAACAAGGTGAGGTTTTGTTCTCACACTACTTCCTGTATCTCTATAATGAGAGTCAGGTGTCAGGCTTGGGAACATCACTGGTTCTATAGTTCCTTTTTAAATTCTTTTCAGTTAGTAGAAGACATACATCCCCAGGCAAATCGAGTCTGTGTTCAGTCACCCTCCAGTTCTTCAGTGCTGGAGTGTTAGGGAGGAAGACAGTGGAGAGGAGGGCACGCAGCTCGTGTGTGACTTGAAGCACTGATGGCAGGTTCTGAGTGGTATTTATTCTCACTAACACACCTGCCAGTGTCACTCTGAGATGGACTCTTTCCTTCTGTAAAAGATTATTTGCACATTGACCAGCTGAAGACAGAGCTAATGAAGATGCCATGTTCATAGACATATTCAGTTCTCAGCACTGACAAGCGCTGCTATGCCTGCTCAGAGCCAAGCACCCCCACAGCTATGGGAAAGTTGGTGCAGGGCTTACCAGCAACCACAGACCCCTTTACTGGAGGAGGAAGTGGCTTCTGGCATGGGAACTGGTCAGGAGCTATCTGCCAGTAAGTGGAGAGAAGTGATGGTTGGGGAAAGCCAGTCAACTGGGGAAGGTGACCTTATAGCATAGAGAGGTGGGGAACCCACTAAAGAAGAATGCACTGGTGGTCCCCAGCTGGCCATGCCCAGGCCTGTATGCTCTGAGCATCTCCCTGGGCCTTTGGCTCTGGTCTCAAGGGGCTTCCTGGTCCCACCTCTGGCTTCTGGTCTTGGCACAGCCTTTCTCTTGGACACCAGTGTGGCCTGGCTCTGAGGTGCTCAGGGCTGTCTTGGGAGTTTCCATTCCTGTTCCTGCCCCATAGAAGTCTCGCACCTGAGGCTGGCTCCAGTCCCCTCCTGGGCAGTGACCTCCAGCTGTAACACTGGATGAAGGAGCCAGGAGCAAGTAGGACGTTTTCAAAGCAAAGAATGCCAGAGTCTAGAGGGCTTTGGCATTAATCCCCCCTCCTCCCTCCCTGCAGGGTCAGAATCCCCTCCACAGCATCCCCAAATGTCCCCTCTGCACATGGCTGTGAGTTACAGCATCCCCAGAGAGGGGTGACCCAGGAGGCAGAAATCAGAGAATGCAGTAAGTAGAGATTCACACGTGGGTGAGATGCAGAGGGGAAAAGAACTTCAGAGGAATGTGTAGTTTCTCATTCATCTATAGGAAGTTTTAAAAATTTTAAATAAACCATAAACTGACCCCAGACAAGCCCAGCACAGTTTAACAAGCCAAACAGAACCAAATCAAAACCCCGTGCCTCTTGAATAATGGCTCTGTCTTATTACCCATGGGACAGGATCATAACTTGTTCTGGGTCACTTGTCACCTTTGCCCTGGGCTTCAAATCTAGAATTTTAGATTTTTTTAATACTCTTAGTTTGCATCCACATGGTTCTTTTGTTTTCTCCTAGGCTGCTGCTAGAAAGATTTTGATCAACTGGTCAAAGATATTAAAGAAGTAAATGTTCATTGGTAGGAAAATTTAGAGCACCAGATAAAAGAGGTGTCTGAGGTGGCAGTGTTTTTTCAAAGGGCTGGAGGTGATGCATTTACTTGCTTTGGAATCACAGATTTGGAAATGTGACGGCAATGTGACGCAGACCTCACTGCTGAAGCAAAAAGGACATTAGAATTAAGGGACTCAGAAGACATCAAAGTTAAAGCATTTCTTGTTGCCCGGAGAAAACACAAACATGGAAGCGTCTCCCTCGGGAGTATCGAGGTACTCCTTTCATTTCTCAAGCAGAGAAACAGCAGGGACAGTGATCGACTCAGATGAAGTGAGAGGCCCGAAGAGCTTCCAGCCCGGCCATCCTAACACCGTGTTAGAATTGGGGTGCCTGAGCACACCTGGCTAATTTTTTGCATTTTTAGTAAAGATGGGATTTCACCATGTTGGCTAGGCTGGTCTTGAACTCCTAACCTCAAGTGATTCACCTGCCTTTGCCTCCCAAAGTGCTGGGATTACAGGTGTGAGCCACCACACTCAGCCAAATAGTGTAGTATTTGTAGATTATTCATCCTTTCTCCTTACCCCCACCTCCCTTTCACCTACCAACTTAATTAGATTATCTTTCATTCCAACAAACAGCTGTTAGTTTCAGTTTGCTTAATCATTGCTTTGAGCTTGCCTCGTGTCTTCAGAGCAGCAAGAGTTTGGGGTACTCTTTGATTCATTTTTTGGAGAAGAAAGGCCCCTCTTGGTGTGCTCTGTCTGCAACTTCCATCCTAAAGATGATGCATAAAATCACAACTTGGTGTCGAATTTAGTGTGAGATTTTTGTTCCTTAAAATCCTGCCCATCAGAAGCTTGTGCACCGGGCTCACTGGTGTCACTTTGTCTCCTATCTAACTGTGACAAGAACCCCTAAGGTGTTTGCAGTTCATGTCAACAGAGAATCCTATCTCCTGTTTCCCACTTGATCTCTCCTGCTCACTGGGGCAACTTTTTTCTCGATAACCTTCAGCCAGAAGGGAAGTGGAAGAAATATTCATGGCAGATGACGTCAGTAGAGCTGACGGCACCCCGTGTTCTGCTGCCTTCAGGATCAGAGGCGGCTGTTATAGATATCTTGATTGATTGCAACAGAAGCCAAAGGGTATGGTTCTTTCTTACTGCAGTGATTTCAAAGCAACAAATGTAGATATCCTATCTGTCTTAACCGATGCTTAGGGATTTTACAAAAAGGGGGAAAAGAAAGACATCAACAACAAAGTGAATTGTGTATCTGTTTACTTTTGATTTGTTCTGTTTGAGATAGTTTGGTTTGAAGAGCCACTTTTCATGACCGTAGCACATGTATATGTGAGCTTAGTGTGAGGTTTCTCAGCCTCAGCACTATTCACCTTATGGACTGGATCAGTCTTTGTGGTGGGGGCTGTCCTGTACATTGTGTAATGTTGAGCAGCCTCCCTGGTCTTGACCCATTAGATGCCAGTAGCACCCTCCAGCTCCCTCCCAGTCATGACAATCAAAAACATTTTCAGACATTGCCACACATCCTTGGAGGAAGGAAGTGCAAAATTTCCCACAGGTGAAAACTGGCTTAGTATACAAGGTGTACATAAATGTGGATCTACTCAGCATTTCCCCCATGAAATGCACAGCTTACTTGGAGTTTTATTTGTTTGATTGCTTGTTTTCATCTGTTCTTATTCCTTTGGCCCTAAAAGTTATCCAAGCACAGTCATCCCTTAGTATCCATGAGGGATTGATTCCAGGACCCCGTAAAATACCAAAATCTGAGTGTGTTCAAGACCCTTATAGAAAATAGTGTAGTATTTGTATGTAACCTATGCCCATCCTCCTTTATACTCTAAATCACCTGTAGGTTATTTATAATACCTCATACAATGTAAATACTATATAAATAACTGTTAGACTGCATTGTTTGGGGAATATGACAAGAAAAATAAAGCCTGAACATGTTCATTACAGATGTAGCCATCATCTAACTACATAGCATACATGTCATCAACAGTGTAACATTTTCTGGAATTATTTTTTCCTAATATTTTTGATCCTTCACTGATGAAATCTGTGGATATGGAACCCTTAGATGCAGAACCCATGGATATGGGTATGGAGGGCTGACTGTATTTTTTCTCCATTTTGGGGGTTAATTAATGCTTTCAGTTGTGTCATTCTCATGCAGAGTTAGAGAAAATGGATAAAGATATTTCAAAGCAAAGAAGTCGAGTAAAGTTACGGAAGACCTGGGAGCTCTTGTCTTCCTTGATGGCTTCTTTGGATAGCATCCTTACTGTACTGCTTCAGTCATTCTTCACCTTTCACACACTTCAGAATTCCCTGAGGGATTCTTACAAAGCTTGATGTCTGCTAGGGTGGAGCCTGATGTTTGGTTTTCTGGGGTTCCCATGGATTTCAGTGTACATCTGGAGGCTTATGCCCCGAGGAACATCCAATACTTCTCCCCCAAGCTGGGTGCTGGCCCTCAGGCAGCTGGCTTCACCTAGCAGCAGATTGGACAAGCCTTCCATTCACTTGTTCACTATCCAGCACTCACGATGTTCCAGACACTGTTCTGGGTGCTAGGGAACACCCTAGTGTATGTATCTGAGCATGTACCCATGCTGTCTCGCCCAGGCTGGAGTGCAGTGGAGCCATCTTGGCTTACTGCAACCGCTGCCTCCTGGGTTCAAGCGATTCTTATGGTTCAGCCTCCCGAGTAGCTGGGACATCCAGCTAATTTTTGTATTTGTCATAGAGATGGGGTTTCACCAGGTTGTCCAGGCTGATCTTGAACTCCTAACCTCAAGGAATCTGCCACCTCGGCCTCCCAAAGTGCTGGGATTACGGGCACAAGCCACCACACCTAGCCTACCCATGTTCTTATATCGATCATTTCTGTCTGTGTGTCATCTATTATTTGGTATTTTCGTTTGTTTCTTGAATTTCTTTTATTCAGTTAAAGAGATGTTATCATCGTATAAGATCCATCGGGTGTGAGGGGGAGCAGGGAGAGCTGGAGAAACACATTAGCCCTGTGGAAAACCACATGATTTCTAGGAAGGTAATGGTTGTGATTCTTAGGCTTTTTCTATGGGAAATGTTTCATTGTCATCATTTTGTTAGGTTGGTCAGCTCAGAGGTGCTGAAGGCAGTGCTCACATGTTATTGGAGCATGGGCAAAGGAGGAATTGTGTACAGCAGGTGTATATTGCAGTGTGGATTGAACCAGGGGCTTCCTGCTGGCCTTGTATTCTTAGTTTGTTAAAGCAGATGGCCTCTCCAAGTCACTTCTCTTGGAAACTAAATCCCAGAGGAAGGGAAGTAAACATGGGTAGAAACCACGTCAGGAACCCACAGAATACTCACACCAGGCTTGATGGATTGCTGTGAAATAGACCTGGCAGGGACCCATCAGGACAGGCCATGGCTTTCTGGAGGCAATAGTGTATTCTCCCAACCTTACTAAGGCTGTTAGCTGCCCCTAAGGTCTTTGGAGTAGATGCCCCATTTGGTAGGCTTTCCTTGGAATCCATAGCTCTGGCAACCACAAGTCACAAAGGGAGGAGTAAGTCAAGGACCATTACAGAGCGGGAACTATGTAGAAAGGGATGAAAAACCAAATGGGCCCTTTCCAAGTCTGCAGCCACCCACCCATCATGTTAAAATGAATGAACTCAGGCACAGCAAAATGAAAGTTAGCAGACCCAGGACTTAAGCCCAGGAATCCTCATGTCTAATGCAGTGCTTTTCCTGTCCTGTCCACCAAGGAGAAGCCTCTTCCACAACCAAAGGAACCATCTCAACAGTTTAAGAAACTGAGGCTCAACATTTTTCTTCACCCAAATAGCTAGACCGTTGGTTCTGGAAACTGTGTTACCTGTTTGTCTCCCTGCAGCATAATATAATTGCATGTGTACATTCAAAAGAAGAGAATTTGAAAACATCTTTAAGATGTGTGACCATTTTCCAGTCTTGTACTGCAGAGAAGAGGCAGTGTGATAAGACAACTGCATTAAAGATGAAAATTGAAATGGGCTGCTGGGAACCAGTCCAGAGGAGAAGTGACATTTGTTATTGAAGCATGGGCGAAGGAGGAATTTTTTTTAATATGGGATTTGAGATTGGCTCACTTTGGATGATGGTTGGTCATAACTCTGTTAAGCACCTGTGACAGCATGCTTGGTGTGATACTGAATTAACCAGCAATAAATGATTTGATTCCTGAATTAGAATGCTGAATTAGGTACTGATGGGAGGACCCTCCCCATCCCAAAATTAAAAGGGTGGCACTTCTTATTCTCTTGTACCCTTCTGTCTCACTTCATTCCCCTGAGGTACAACATGAAGCACTCCTGCCAAGTGGGTCTTCATTCCTAGAAAGAGTTCCTACCCAAAATGCCTTTCTCTTTTCTTATGCTGATAAACTGGGTTAGATCATCTAGAGAAGATCCTGTAAAGCCAATCCACTGCTCCCCTCTTAGAGATCTTGTCCTGGGCTCTTTATCCTTCACAATCAGCTATGCCTCTGAAGCAGAAGCACCCACTACCCCCTAAACAGCTACCCAGTCCCTTGAAATACTTCCAGCCACAAAGCTCCAATGTCTTTGGTCAGAAGCATCTTAGCACAATAGCATGCCTTCATGAGAAAGTTCCTCTGCTATCTAAAGAGGTAAACTACCAGTAATCTCTCCTGACCACAGAAGATTTAGACCTTTCTATAGCGACCCTGAGTGTGCTGATGAGAAGCAGCACATTACTCAAGGTAGAGAGTGGGAGTGAGCCCCAGAGAGAGGCACAGGAGGGAGAGAGTGGAGCAGCATTGTGTCCTCATCGGAAGGGGTAGGATGGAGAGATTAAAGGGAGGGGTGTTTGGGTGAGGGGACTGGGAGAAGTATGCAGAGGCAGTGCCCTTAGGGCCCCAGAATCTGTAGGCTGGAGTAGCGTGCTGAGCACAAGTTATATAATCAGCTCAAACACTTTCTTTCTGCCTTCTGGTAGTCTGCAATCCAAAGAAAAGGGATTACCTGTACAAACAGTACAGTGTGTTTTTATGCACAAAAATCTCTCTCTAGAAAAACTTTTGATAGCATATACTAATATAAAAGGCTGATGAAATATGTTAAGTGAAAAAAATTTTAAGTTGCAGAAACTCTTTTCCATATAAAGCTATTTTTTAAAAAATAGATTTGTGTGCATGAGTGTGTGTGTGTGTGTGTGTGTGTTAGTATTTCAATGAATATATACATATATGCTTATTTTCACATAAATAATTTCTGGACATATATACAAGAAAATATGAGTTTGAAAGTAGGTCTATAGGGAAGGCAAATTATATTTATCTAGTTTTTTTTTTTACAGTGAGCACACATTACTTTCATGATTTTTAAAAAGAGGGAAAAACTTAAGTATTTTAATAATAGATAAGCGTAAGCATTATAGCATCTCTTGTCTTTGGAGAGGAGAGACAGGAGGTTGTTGGCTCTGAAGACAGAAGCACTCACAGGGTGTGACAAGGAGAAAGGCATATGAGGTGTTCTAGCACAGAGTGCAGGACACTTCTCCACAGAAGGATGTCAGGCTCATTAGGCTGCATGGTGTTCACCCTAGGAGCCAAAAAGGGTTCTTCTGGCATTGATCTACACAGTGCTACATCTTGCTTATTCCTTGCTGGATAAGGAAAGAGGTCTGAGTGATTATTTCTATTTTCGTTTACCTGTAAACCTGGATATTGAACCAAGAAAGTGTTATATCTAGTACCTCACAAATGAAAACAAAAAGGGTGACACTTGGGAAATCTTTGCAATTTTAAGGTAGGCTAAGATTTCTTAGGACACAAAAGACACTAAGCTATAAAAGAACAAAATGATAAACCAGACTAAATAAAAATGAAAGACTTCTGCTTATTAAAAGACACTCTTACGAAGCTGAATAGTAAACCATGGACTGAGGAAAAACATGTATCTCACAGAGGACTTATATTCAGAATATTTTTTTAAATCTTACAACTGAATAATATGAGTTGAGCTACCTAATTAAAAATGGGTAAAAGACTTTAACAGACTTTTCTTGTAAGATACACGAATGGTCATTAAGCACATGAAAAGATTCTCAAGGTTATTTGTCATTAGGAAAATATAAATGAAAATGACAGTGAAATATCACTCCATATCCCCTAGCTGGCTAACATTTTTAAAGATAGATTGACAATTTCAAGTACTGGCAAAAAAAAAAATGCGGAGCAACTAGAACTCTCCTGCATGGTACACCCTCTTTGGGAAACAGTGCAGCAATTCTCTATAAACCAAACATACATTTACCAGCAATTTTCCAAGAGAAATGAAAACAATTTTCCAAGAGGTATAAAAATTCACAGCAGCTTTTTCATCATATCCAAAACTGGAAACAATCCAGTGTCAACCTACTGGTGAATGGATTGTGGTATATCCATTCAGTGACTACTACTCAGTGATAGCTATAAGGAATGAACTACTGACACCACATCTTTGATGAATAACAGAAGGCAAACCAGTGATTGTCCAGACCAGGGGTAGGTATGTCTGCAAAGGGGTGCAAGTAAACTTTGGGGTGATGGAAATCTGTATCTTGGCTATGCTCTTTATCTTGATTATGATGGTAATGGTGGTGTCAGAACTCATAAAACTCTACACCTAAAATGGGCACATGTTCTTGTATCTAAATCATTCCTCAGTAAAGCTGATTTTGAAAGGATGGCACTCGCTGTATCCCCCTGGGGAAGGGCTAGCATTGTAGTATGCCAGTGTGCATAAACACATAATTACATTTTACATTTTTTCCCACCATTTGCAGTTCTTGTGTTTGCTAGTTTGCTTGCCAAGATAGCAAGAGAGGAGAATCCCAAGCCTTGCTCTTTGCTCCATTCTGCTCATAGGGCTACTTATTCAGGAACTGATCCTTTGAGAAGGGAGAGTGGAGCTGTAGGAATGCATTACAAATGAGATCATGTGGAGGCTGGGTGTTGCACCTGCCCTGAATGCCTGGAGACCAGCACGAGTTCCATGATCACATCAGAATTTTTATCTGTGGAGGCATCAGGCATGGCACATCTGGTTAGAAGGAAAGACGGGGAACATGTTCCTCAGCATGCTGCTTTTTTTTTTTTCAGAGTTTATGTCTATTTGGCTTGGTTGGGTGGGGGTGAGGGTCACAGGTGGATGCCCTGCAGATCCAAAGCACTCCCCCAAGCAGTGCCTTGGGAATGCCCCACTTAGATTCTCCCACATGTGTGATTGTTGATGGAATACTTTTTCTTTAATGTTTTCTTTCTCTCTTTCTGTTTTCTTTCTTTTACTATGTCATCTTTTCATTTGTAGCCCTCTACAGTTTCCTTTAATGTGTTTTTGAAGAATACGGAAATACTTTCTTTAATTTTCTGGCCATATGGGTAGAAAAAGACTCCAGACTTCCTCCCTGTGTTTCCTCTTGTTCTGAGCCCAGCAAACTTCTTGGCCACTCAGAAACACTCTGGGTACGGGTCACCTGCAGAGGCAGGAACCATGTAGCCAGGCCAGCCATGGTCACCTGTAGCACTTGCATTCTCAGAAATGGCAAAGAGCTTTTACTTGGCAGGAAAACATCGTGTGTTTTCTTGGCTACCCTGTGAGAAAGGAAAAGGCCCTTTCTAAAAGGAGGGGCAAGAGGGAGAGGCCTGAGTCCTTGACAGCCCCCCTCAGGAACTGCTTGTCTCTCGGGAGAAGCCAGCAGGAATGCTGGGGCTGTGAGTGCTGCTTCCGGGCAACAGGTCCTGTGGGGGACCAAGGGACCTGGGGCAGTGGGAGCCACAGGGGCAGTGGGGAGAACTTTTAGGTTTCCAGTTGAATGATTTTATATACAAATGTATATAATCATTCGACTAAGCAATCAACTTATATATAAACTATTATATAATAGTATACATATTATATTAGCTATTATATAATCGTATATGTAAACTGTATTAACCTTTATATGTAATAGTATATATTAACTATTATATAGAATAGTATATATAAACTATATAGTTCATAATATATAATATAAACTATTATATACAACTATTATAAACTTATATTTTACATATAGTTTATAATATATTAACTATTACATATAATAGTATATATAAACTATGCTATTATATATAATATATATTCTTTAATAATATATATTATTAATGATTATAATATACATAGTTTATATATAATAGTTAATAGTAAATATTAATAGTTAATATGTATACTATTATATATAATGGTTAATATAATATTTTTAAGATATATTAATATACATACTATAATGTGAATTATAATTAATATATTAATATGTAATATAAATATCAGTGGAGAGTGGTGATTGTTTTAGGAATTTCACCCCTAGAGTTGCCAAATATATAAGCTATATATATTATTATATATAATAGCTAATATGTATTACTTGATGATTAATGATATTAATATAATATGTATATTATATATAAAGTTTACATATATAATATATATACTAATTTCAGTGGGAAATGGTGACTGTTTTAGGAATTTCACTCCTGGAGTTGCTAAATAAGTGAATTTACTTGTTTCTCATATAATGTACTTATTAAATAAACTTTTAGTCCATTATGGAGTGTACGTCACAGGCCTCCTGCAGGCAAAATAAAAAAAAATTCTTCAGAGTTGTGTTCTTTTCTTTCTTTTCTTTCTTTTTTTGTCTTCTGGACCCAGCATCGCCCATATCATTAATCGCTTGTGGACCTCTTTTTACCACATCATATTACCCTGTTGGCATTAAACCACACATATAAAGTACGAAAAATGTACTTTTTTTTAACATTAAAAATGTAATTTTCTAGCATAATACCCAAAATAAAGTGCCGTGGAGCCATTAGTCGTAAATTGAATTTTTTGGTATGTAATTTGTACAAAAACCGACAAGTGTGAGCCCCTTCTCCCCCATCATTAGTCATTGGGTTTAGCGGACACAGAGGCAGTAATCTGCAAGGGAAGGCATTTTGATGTCGACTTCAATTGCACACTTCATTTATTTGGACAGGGCACAGGCGGCAGCTTCTGTCACACGGCATCATCGCACTATTAGTGAATTTCGCCCCAGGGCAGCTGGGACGCTGGGCTGGGGCAGATGTTCTTTTCAGCCTATTCAGTGACCATTCTTGGGGGTTGTTTACTGTTGCCATGGTGACCTTCATTTCCATAGCAGCGGAGCTGCTGTTTCTCAGAGGAAAATGAATTTAGTTATAAAAGGATAATATTTTTCTCTGTCTCTATATAACCTGCCATCTGTCAACCGGTGGATCAGTAAGGATTCAGAAACTTATTAAGAATTATGGCAATGAAGTGATGAGTACTTTTTTTTTACCCATATTAAAAGCAATAATAGAAGTAGAAGCAAACATTGTACCCTCAACATCAGAACTTTAATTTTTTCTTTATATTTTAAGTGCTGTTTTTTAATGCCTTCCCCACCTCCACACTGCTGTTACAAACACATAACCTCGTGAAACACAATGTGCATTCTGCTGACAAATGGAAATAACCAAATGTCTTGTTTGTATCTCACTAGATGCAGGTGTATTTAATGCTTTCTTGATGCTGTGAGCTTTCCCCAGTTCATTAAAGATTCCTATGGCTGAACTTCCTATTGTCACTGACTCTCCTGCTCCTCACTCCGGGGTAAAAGCTGTGGGGGTGCATAGATCAGCAGTTTATCAGGAACATGCAGTGCAAATTACAAAATTAACAAAATGAGAAGAGACCATGCTTGTCTGATGAAAAATTTGCTAACCTGATCTTTAAATCTCATTCTAGAATACCTGTCCTTCTTCTCAAACCCCACTGGGAAGAAAGTCACCTTTGGGATAGCTCATCTAGTTCCTGGATATTTTTTTTTCTCTGTTGCATTCATAAACTGTAACTTGCAGGGGGAAAAACACACACACACCGGCCCCGTTGTAAATAATGTTATTTATTGGTTGATTTTTCCAGATCCTGACATTGATGCTGCCAGTGCCATGATGCTTTTGAATACTCCCCCTGAGATACAAGCAGGTTGTGAGTAGATATTTCTATAGCCTACAGCACCATAGTTTGTGAACTTAACCTTCTCATTTATATACCAGGTCATAGGAAGAACTAATGCTAAAGTAGAACTTCCCTTATAGAGTCACTTTAAAAGCTACATAAGTGCATGATTACATACATATGCATATGCATATAAACATGTAGCCATGCATATGTATGAATGAATGCATAGGTGTGTTTCCAGGATGAGAAAGTTCTCATAGAATTTCAGGGCTTAAGACTTGGGAAAAGGGAAACAGATCCTTTAATGAGTCCTAGTGAAGAGGCCTTCCTTGTTCCTGCAGGAATTGCTCCTGTGAGTTTGTAGTTTCTGCTAGAAGAGGCTACATGGGGCTAGCTTAACCATAATGGACCTGAGCAGTACCCATTTTTAGAAATTTCTTTCTCTTCTGGGACTTCATCACCAGGCTGCCATTTTGGAAAGGAGTCTAGTGAAATAGGCCTGCTGGTGCCTGGAATATCTTTGAAATGAAACCACACTACCTGCTTGGACCATTTCCACCCAGCCTCCCAGGCTGCCCCAGATAGCAGGGCAGGGCTGTTTAGCTCAGCAGGGCTCCCACCCTCACCTTCTGTTGGCCTCAAGCAATGTCATCTTCACCACCTGAGGTTTTTTCCCATCTCTGGAGCTAGTCTACCATGGTTTTAGAAAGATGTCTTCCCAAAGGATGAAGAATGACTTCTAACAAAGACATCTGTCCCTTCCTCCTCCCAACTCGAGGTCAGTACCTGTGCTCACATCCCACAGCCAGAACCCTGTTGAACACACAGACAGCTGGTTTCCCAGGGTCTGCTCAGCTTGTTATCAGGACATTGCTGCATTACAGCCTCTTACTGATGAAACACACTGGTGTGGAAATGGTGGCATGAAGCAGCAGATGCCACTACAACACCACCGCTTAGGGGCTGGCCCCCACCCGTCTCCTTATGGCTAGGCCTTCAGCTCATTTTGGGTTCTGCCTTTCTGAGGGCCACACGGCCTGCTGAGCAGTGGGAAGTCCCTGCCTTCGGAGTGGATGGCATTTCCCACAGGAAAGCATCCATCCTCAGACCCACACAGGTGCCATTTGTTAGTAGTGGACTGTGTGGAGTTCCAGGCCATCCTTCATAGTCCCCTGCTTGTCCCAGCCTTCCTGACAGCTTTAGGATATTTGACTCCAACACCTCTTATTTATTCCTATTTTAAAAGACCCAAGAAATTCAGCTGGACATTCTCAGGGAGACTTGTTCCTCTGCCTGGAGCTGCCATTAGCTGTTCCGAACGGTTTAAACTTCTGCTTCTCTCTTTCTAAACTCAGACCTACAGCGATTGGAATGTCAGACTGCCTACACCTCTGACATGCAAACACCACTGCTAAACAGATGTGTCACTGGCCTAGCTCTGTACCTAGCAGTCAACCTGGAGTGTGGTTTTTAAATGATGTTTTATATTTCAGAGAAATATATATGTTTTTTAAAAAAATTTTAAATAAACTTCCATTCTTAGATGGCATTGCAGGAAAAGTACAGACCAGATTGTAATCAAGTTCCAGGCTGCAAAGATTTCTAAAATTAAGTTGCATAACTCAACCCAGTGGAAACATACTGATTTCATCAGAGCCATGTAAGATTAGAGCACCTTCCTTTTCAGCCAGGCACTACACGGTGATCATTAGTTTAACAAAAATACTTCCAATTGGTTGCTGAAGTTGAGAGGGAAAATGGGATTAGGGACTTCTGCTGGAAGAGGCTACCTGGGGCCAGCTTAGCCATAATGGACCTGAGCAGTATGCATTTTTAGAAATTCTTTCTCTTCTGGGACCTCATCACCAGACTGCCATTTTGGAGAATGGTCTGGTGATCCAGGCCTGCTGGAGCATGGAATATCTTTGAAATGAAACCAAGCCAGGCATGGGGACTGATTGACCATTCACAGATCCTCAGCAGCTTCCACAAACGTCCATGATTACTGGATTCTTGACCATAGGTAGGAAAGGAAGAGGCTTCTCCTGATGAGGGGACAAGTGAGTTGTTTTCGGTGTTCGCCTCCCCTCTCCATCTCTGTAACGCTCAAACTGTAAATACTTCTTTTTCTAGGGTAGCCATAGTCCTATTTACATTGAAATGCTGAATTTGAGTTTTACAAGCTTAGTGTTCGTGTTTTGAAGCTGTAGGTTCATTTTTAGAAGGCTTTTTTTTAGCAGGCTATTATCACTCTGTGAGAAATCCAGCCACAGCCTTCATGAAAGCCCCAGGCCAAGAACGGGGCTCCAAGACAGTGGCAGGAAAAAACAGGGGTGCCTACAAAGGTCACGGAAGGAGCCGCTCATGGACAGGAGTAACAGAGAAGTAAATGGGAAGGCTGGGCAGAGGGTAGGGACACCACCTTTGCCGTCACCATGCCATGCCATCTTCCCACCAGCCCTGGTTCAATCCCCCGGAGGTCAAGGGCAAGCATGGTCAAGGGCAGATTGTAAAGGCCCCAAGGATTGGAGCAGACCTCAGCAAGGGAGTGAAGAGGCATGGAGTGTCTTCTCTGCACTTGGGAAATCAGCTGGCTGATCCTCCTAATAAACCCAGCCAGAGGACTGCATCTGCAGCTTGCAGTTAGCTCTTTCTGGCTTCACTCTTTCTCCATGTCCCTAGCCCCCGCCACCTTTCTTTTCATTTTACCTTGCATAACATTATTTGCCTTGGGATTTGAGGGAGTCCTTTGCCTTCTTAAGGGAGAAGCATTATGGACAGAATGATTAGGCTGTCATCCCCTGCCCTGCTGGCATTGCCTAAGGCCTGGAAAAAGTGAGAGGCGATTCCTGTGCAAAAATGGTTAAAGGCAACAGCCAGCCAGCCATGGTGATGGCGTGTGGGTGGCCTGCGTAGGGGTGTTTGTGTGCCTGTGTCCCGTGTGGATATATCCCAGGTCTTCTCTAGGTGGAGGGGTTCTGCCACTGCCCACGAGTAGGGAGCTCGACTTCTGAGAGCGACACGTTTCCTGTCTGTGCATAGCCTGCCTGTATTCCCCCGTGGGCTGCTGCTGTGGCTGGGCTCTGTTTATAGAGCATCCTCCTATTTATAGCCCCTTGTTTTCACCTCTCGGGCTGCTAGATGCCCCTGCTTGCATGGGGGCCACCAATCTAGTCTCTCTGCTGCTGTTCCGCTCTCAGCAGATAGAGGCTGGCCTGGATGGCTGGAAGCCTTTTCCTTTGTCCTCGCCCTTCATAGCCACTCCGGGTCACCAGATGGCAGCCACTTAGATCTTTTCTCTTCCTCCTGCCCTTGCCCAGCATCTGTAAAGCTAGCTCGAGGCCGGCAGACTGGCCACAGTCCAGGGTCTGAAGCTGAGTAGGTTGCACAAAGGAAATGGCTCAGACGCCGGTGAGAGCCCCAGGCAGAGCAAGCCTCTTTATCACTGGAGGGTCCGTGTTGCCCCAAGCTTGCCCAGCACACCATGTTTTGCTTGGGCTGGAGTCCCTATGGGTCCCTCCACCTCTCATTTCAGTCGAATGCTTCACTTGCAGTGCGGCGGCAGTGTGCACCTAATAAAAACCTCAGGCTACAACATTGTGTCCCCCTGGCAGCATCCTCTGTGCATGTGACATTAGCCTCTTTAGACTTTGCCCGTCTGCAGCATAGGAAACATTCTTCAAGGAGAGCCACCATGTCTCACGCGTTCTATAGGATGCGACTTCCAGAACAGTCAGTGTGGGGCACAGCTGGCTCATTACCTTCTGGACTTTGGATTATGCACCGGTCAAATCCACCCACCCACCCACACACACACACACAAAATGGCTATGTAGACTAATTCCAGCTTCTAGTATCTCCTTAAGTACCTGCTTGCAGTTCCCCTTTGACAAGCCCTGTGAGTCAGCTTTAACCCCAATAGAGGACTTGTTATTAAGTCAGGAGAAGCCAGATCACCATTACTCATCTTCAGAGGCTTATATAATCCCTGGTTGGAAGGTTCCCACAGACTAACTCTAGATAATAAACAAAATAACAAAATGGAACGAGGGATGGAGAGGAATTGGGGGCAGGCGTTCTTTCCCCTGCCTGGAACTGGGATATATGTCAGACACCCCGGGCACAGCAGAATGAAGACAACCAGGAAATAGGCTGTGTCCTCCCTGCCAGCCCCCTCCCCAGCGTGCCTCCAAGTAAGCAGGTGGAATGGCCGACTTTAGGAAAGGGAAGGATGAGCGGAATCACCTGCTGCTCAGCTTATGGCCTCAGAGAGAGTCAGCCAGGGCTGCCCTCGGCAGGAGCTCAGAGGTTAATTTTAGAAGTTGGGAAAAACCAAGGAGGCTAAGCCTCAGTAGGGGAGCCGAGGAAGTGCTGAGGGATGACATAGCGTGGAGGAGTTTGTCTTGGACCTTAGACTTTTTTTTTTTTTTTTTTTTTTAAGATTCTCAGGATTGCGTTATCCCATTTAGGTCACAGTGTCTACCATGAGCGATGCTGCTCTGGTTTGGCTCTCTTCTTATGCGTGAAGGTTGCCTTCTTGCTAGTTAAAACCAGAAAGCTTAGAGCCCCTCTCTAATGGCAGAGAGCGTGGCTGATGGCAAGTGTGGGGAAGTCCGCCGCTGATGTCCCTGCATCCTGAGAGCCTCAGAGGTGGATATTCTCTCCTCTAAAAGATGAATATGTCACTGGCCTAACCTACGAGGCTGCTGCTGGAGGCCTGGGGCTTATCTGGAGAGAGCCGCAAACCCAAGGGAGAAGTTGACTTTGAACGTCCAGCCCTTTTGATGTCTTACGTAGCTGGAGGCCAGTGTATTTCAGTACATCAGGTACAGCAGATCGGCTGTAAAGGTTTCAGTCTTTGTGTGTCTTGATATGCTTTGAGGAAAGCATATCAAGAGAGTAAAAGGAAGGGAAGGAGTAGATGTGCCGGTAGAGAAAGGGCTGAAGAATGGACTCACGTTCCCACCCAGCTTCCTAATGTAGAGTAGTGAACTGGGGACCTCAGAATGCCTTTCTCCAGCAGAGCCATTTTGGACTGGCTGTGACTTATTCTTCAGAAGCCACGTTCCTGACACTTGGGAATGGAGACTGAAAGGAGAAAAGACTGGGGTACAGTTAAGTGTCACAGCTGGCTTCTGGCAGCTGGTGAGCAAATACGAACACATCCGCCATCTCTCCGTGGAGGACACTGCCAATGATGAGGATGGAGAGGTGCCAGGGTTGGCAGAGGCAACATTTAGTTGCAGCTCATTTGAGAATGAGCTGCAGGATTCAGAGGTAGAGCTGAGTCTACGTGCCAGAAGTGTTGTGAGGTTCAGGAAATAGCTCAGGGAAAGCCTGTTAATGCTGCAAGATAGCTTTGTCCATCAGATTCTCTTTGAAGTGAACACAGTTCATTAATCAGGAAGATGTTTTAATAGGTAAATGCAGAGTTAGGAATAACTGCAAAAACCATAATGGGCTGAAAGTATTTCCCCATGTCCTGACCCCATTCAGCCCTATGCCTTGTAGATTATTAGTGAGAGGACGCCGGAGAGGTGACGTGGGGCGGTGGAAGGATGATGATGACGAAGATGATGATGAGCTCACATAACAGGTCAGCCACTGAGCTAAGCAATTGACGTAGCTTATCTTATTTCATCCTCAAAGCAATCTTGCAAGATATGTTTAAGCCTGCTTCACCAGTGAGGAAATGGAGGCACAGGAAGGTGAAGGCACTAGACACAGAGCCAGTGACCAGGCAAGGCTGGACTGAAGCTGTGTTGCTCAGAGCTCGCACTCTTAACCACTGCAATATGCCTCCTCCCTGAGGGTTCTGTGAGACAAGGAGCATCCAAAGCACATGGTCTCCAGTAGGAACTTGGTGAGGACTGGCTTCCTCTCCTAGTTTTCCTCTATGCTGGCCATACCCCTGGTTCTTACAGGTTCTGAGCATTTGGGTAGAGGACTCTGTCATGCCATGCTGTCCCCAAAACTGCATTTCTTCCTTGATTGGCAGATGACTTGACGGCCGTGCCGGGGTTAAGAAGAACATGGGCTCCATAACTTGCATTTGCTCTGTTCCCATTCCAGGGCTTCCCTTGTCTGTCCAACTTTAAGTGTCTTGGGTGTTTTTGCTGCATGGGTGGCTCTGATATGATACACTATGCACAAAGGGAACAGAAGCGCCATAGCATCAGCTGTTGCTCTTCCAGCAACTCTGTCACCGAGAAGATGGCTACGTTCTTCCAGCATGGTCTGGTTTCTGTCTCATTCTGTTTCTTATGGGTTTAAGCTCATCTGAAATGGAGAAAGCACGGGCTGGGCCACCTCAGGATTCCTCTGTGGATGTTGGTCATGTCACTGATGACGATATTGATAACTAACATGCATTTTCCAAATACTTGTGCCTTCATTAACTCAGTGAAGCCTCCAGAGACCCTGGGTAAATATCATTTTTTCCCCCCATCTTACTTACGGAGTTTAAGTAGCTCGCTTAGGGGACACGGTCAGTAATTGACAGAGATGGGATGTAGACCTGGATTGGTTTCCAGAGTCTGACTGTCAGCTGCTGCAGTGCAGGGCACTTCTCTGCTCAAAACCCCTTAATGGCTTTCCTAGTACCCATGGGATAAAGCTCAAACACATCTCATTTCTGCTAGTATTGTATGCTGTAGCAAAACAACCTTTTAGTTCCTTTAGCACATTGTGCATCATTAAAAAATCCTGGCTGGGCATGGTGACACACACCTATAATCGCAACTACTCAGGAGGCTGAGGCAGGAGAATTGCTTGAACTGGGAACGGGGAGGTGGAGGCTAGGTTCATGCCACTGTACTCCAGCCTGGGCTACAGAGCAAGACTCTGTCTTGGGGGAAAAAAAATATCTTCCTAGGCCCCCTGTCCTAGCACTTACCATAGTATGTTTCATTGCCTCCTCTCTTTCTCTCTGTCTGTCTGTCTTGCTCTCTCTCTCCCTCTCCCCTTCCCTCTTGCCATAGAAGAGTACTTGGTAAATGTTTTTATGTCTGTGTATGGGACTGTAATAATTTTTACTGACAAGAATTACAACTGTATTAGAGATTTTAAATATTTATTTATTTATCAGCATGGTTCATTATATCAGACTAAGTTGCTGCTCTACTTGAGATCCCTAGTGACAGATGTTAGATGAGAATTCTGCTGAACTTGTGGCTATCTGACCATTTCTAGGAGACTGCCGTACACCAAAATCATGGAAACCCTCTCCCACAATCCCCAAAACAGGCAAACAAAAAGCCTATCGTTTTAGGCAGCATACGTACATTTCATCCAAAGCATCTATCTACAAGTGTTTTTGCTGTTTCTACGTATGTCTGACCTTGAGAATTACTGCTATTTTTCATCCTATGTTTTCTTCTGGAAGTTTTATAATTTTAGTTCCTACATTGGGGTTTATGATACATTTCTAATTTTTATACATGGCGTGAGGTGTAAGGCTCAAGGTTCATTTTTTTCCCCCAAATGGATCTCTGGTTGTCCTAACACTCGCTTCTCCCTCTTTGTGTTGTCTTGGTACCCTTGTCAAAAATCAGTTGGCCACATGTGTGTGAGTCTATTTCTGAATTTTGTTCTGTTCCATTGGTCTGTATGCCTAGACTTACGCCAGTACGACAGTGTCTTGGTTCCTGTAACTTTATAGGAAGTCTTGAAATCAGATAAGATAAATTAGGTAATATAAACTTTAGATATTCTTCCTTATAGAGAATTCATCAACTGTGTAAGACATGATAATTCGCTGTATACCACATTATAACAGTTTCCGTGATTTAAAGACACTGGGTAAGTCTCCTGCCTCAGATAAGGTGGTCTGTTAGCAGAAATCAGGCCGATCATCAGGAATGGCAGGAGTTACTGATCTGGGTCTGCCTGTTCTCACGATTAATTAGGGTAAGTAACGGGGGAGATTATGGAACACTGGACGGTAATAGTAGAACCGACTTAGACGAGAGTTTCCATTCTGTCACCCATCCCACCTTTTGTAAGACCTAGAAACAAAGGCCTTCCACAAAGTGGGAAAATAAATGGCAAAAATTATTAGCAAGAGGTGCAGAATGCCCAAGGAATTGACAGTCTATAAAATTACCCCATATTCAAGAGTGGACGTTCGTCCTACGTGATGTTCAATTAAAGATTTGAAAACATGTTCTTAGACACCTAAAAATTATGTAAGTAAAAAGTATATACAACAATGTGTTTTATGAAAAGCATTTATTCTACCCATATAATATTGGCCTCCACACCTAATGTCCAGAGTGGTTTTCATTTTTGAATGCATAATTTTCTAGAGCCTTTTCGGTGGTCTTTGTTTGAAAAAGCACTATTTATCCACCTTAACGCTATCTGAGACTGTGCCAGGGAATACATGGGCACAGCCAGGGCTGTGCAGAGTCTTGAACCCATGATGGCAGACAGGGTCTTGGGAGAACAGCATTCAGAGAGGGAAACAGAGATCCAGAGACCTGCACAGAGTCATGCAAGGAGAACTCAGATTAAAGCTCGCCCATGTTCTCAGCGACACTTCCTTGGACCGTCAGACGCAGGGAGGATTTTTGGTAGATGTAACAGAAGACAGAATAGTAGCTTGAACCAAATGAAATTGCTGTTTGGGAGGTCAGAAAAGGTTACATCAGGGATTCCCTGCGGTTCTCCTCTTAGGTAACCCTCAGACAAAATCAGATTGGTATAGAGATCCTCAGAGTTTGTATGGAGGATGGACAAGATCTGATAGTCTCTGGTGAAAGCGGGGGCTTAGGGTTGCTTGGGGGATGCGTGTGCTGAGGAAAAGGCAGAATGAGGAGAGATTTTTCAGGAGATTTGCTTGAGAAGGATACCCTGGGGAGGGGCCTTTTCTCAGGCCACGAAAATCCCCTTGGGCATGAACTGTGTGGTGCATGCTGAGGTACCAAGTAGCTTGTAAAATCGGCTTTTATGAAAGACAGCTTGGTCATATTTTCCCCCTTGTTGGATTATGGACAAATGGGAAGGTGTTCTCAGCTTCTGACCATGGTGGAGAAGCATGGGGAGGTGCTTTTGTTTGGTGACCTGGTGGTATCTGTCCTACAGTGCTGGGGTTTTTGAGATGTTGCGAGGGTCTGACCCTTGATAAAAGGTTATGTTTAATAAATGTGAGAAAATAGTATCTGAAGTCTACTTTTGAAGACTCTTTTTTTTTTTTTTTAACCTAGGGATCAATCCTTTGGTTGTGAGCTACTAGTCTGATTTTTACTTACCAGATTATCTTTCTGTCTGTCTTACTCTCTGTGTATCTTTCTGTCTCTCTTTCCGTGTGTGTGTGTGTCTGTGTGTGTGCGCGTGCACGCGCGCGGATGTATCTGTGTAGGTGTCTGTGTGGGACTGTGTCTGTGTGTATTTGTGTGTGTATGCCTGTATGTGTGGGCATGCGCTCATGTGTCTGTGTGTGTGTGCACCTGTGACTGTGCGTGTGTGCATGTCTGTGTGTGTGCACATGTATCTTTGTGTGTATCTGTGTGCGTGTCTATGTGCATGTGTGCACACGTTTGTGTTTCTGTGTGCGCATGCATATGTGTGTTTCTCTCTCTCTGCTCTCTTGTCTCTCTCTCTCTCTCTCTCTCTCTCTCTCTCTCTCTCACATAGGTCTATCCAGAATTTCTGACTTAGAACAGAAGTCTTCACAGTTGAATTCACGGGTGGTGTCTTTCTCCCTTTTGCTTTTTCAGTTCCTCCAGGAGTGATCCAAAACGGAGCACGAGTGCTGAGCCGAGGGCTGTTTCCTGGCGTGCGGCCACTGCCCATCACTCCCATTGGGGTGACGGCAGCCATGAGGTAAGAGGGGAGCGTGCTGGGCAGAGCCAGCCTGGGAGTGGGAAGGGCAGTGTTCTGTCCACGGGTCCTCTCTGGAGGCAGAAGGGCTCTGCTTTGAACTAGTGACGGCAATAAACCTGGTTCGGGTGCTCAGAAATATGAAAGTAATCCCAAGAACTCCCAATCCAAACGCCACCTTCTCATTCTCTGGCCACCAGATGATCCTGGTCTCTTTACAAATGAGGAGATGGGAGCAAGCTAAATTAAGTTTTTTATTCTAAGAAAGCAGAGTAAGAGGTGGGTAGAAGGAAATGGAAGTCAAGATGTTCATTGGATTTTAGGCTAACGGGTCTAGCGCTAGATCCAGCCCTGTCCCTCCCCTGTCCTGTGACTCTGGGCTGGTGTCCAACCTCTGTGGGCCTCAGTTCCCTCATCTGCAAAACTCCTGCCTCCTACCAGGGGTTGCAGGGAAAATCAAATGCAGAATCACATGTGAGGCAAGCTTTGGTACATGGGCTATAAATAGCAGGTGGCATCATTCCCCTGCTTCCAAGAATGAGGTCAGCTGCCAAACCGCATGTACCCTTCCTTGGGACATTTCTCTCCTCCATGCTCTCTATCTCCGCTGCCAGCCCTGGATCAGGGTCCGCTGCCAGCTGGGGCCCTCACAGGCACCATTGCCGGAGCGCCTTCCCATCCGCCAGTTGCTTCTCCACCCACCCGTGCCCATCTGTCCACCACTGTCAGACCAGTTTCCTAACACGGCGCCCCGCCAGCCGTCTGCAGAAGCACCTTCTGTGACTGCCCCTGCATCACCCTGACATTCCCCCCAGTCCTTCCTTTTCCTCGAGCCAAATGTGTTCCTCAAATATGCCCCAGTATTGGCCCATCTTATTCATACAGTTTTCCTGGTGTAGATGCCCCTCACCCTCATATTCAAGGCAGCGCGTCCTTCAAGACCTGGCACAAAGTTGATCCCTTCCCAACACTTTTTTGAATGTAGTCTGGGAGCCAGCATCAGAGAAACTTCCCTTTGCCGTGAACCCATTAGCCCTAGGCTCTGGTGTAGCCCTTCAGTGAGTGACCCTGTATGGCAGCAGTTTCTCTATGTGTCCCTTTCTGTCCTGGGTGCTTTGTTTCCTGAGGGTGAGGGCTAGGTCTCACCCAGTTGGCTGATGCCTTATCACTATTGCAGGTGCCAGGCCCTGGTTGTTTGTTTAGAAAAAGCCTGTCTCACTGAGCTTGAAGGTACCATCCCTCTCCTTCTGCATTTACGGATCAAGTTTGCAACTGAAGACCATTTTGCTTTCATAGTGTCTTACGTCCCAAAGCTAACCAACCCAGAAAGTCTGTTTACTGGGCCAGAGAGAGAAGCAAGGTCGAACTCCCCTGCCGTGTGCAGCTTCTGCACGAACTTGTCATTTAACTCCTCCTGCTGTTATCAGGACCAAGTCGCATAATCTTGAGAGCAGACCAAGGGCTATAGCTTCTGATAAGGCAGGAAGTTGTTAGCAATTAGAATAATAACAGATCATAAAACCACTTATTTCTACTAATCTGACCAGGGGATATTTTCCAAAACTACATGGAAAGGATCTTTCTCTCATACTCCTCCGGTATCTTCCCTGGCTACTCTTAGGTCAGTCATTCTTGAGTTCCTAAGTGGTAAGCCTCTTCCCATGAAGCCAAAATACCGATGCTCTTGCCTCATGTTTCTGAAAAAGACACACTTTGTTTTTCATTCTTTCTTGAAATCTTTCCCGTCTTGCCTCATAGTTTACCTTTTTGGTTGAGAAGACTGGGAGACTGTAGGCTATTTTTGCTTGGAGCAACAATGTATTTTTATTAGCAGATTCTAAATATAGACTTACAGTTTATCCTCTTGACCCTTTTTGTTTTTTTTAAAAGTGCCCTCAAGAGTAGTTTTCATTATGGGACCAGCCACGCCTTGTAGAAGGGTACGGAAAAGCCAGGCAGAAAACAGGTTGACCTTCCACAGGAGCTGCCTTCTCGTTTTCATTCTTACTCATGGCATTTGTTATGACAAAGTTTACTGGTTAGTACCCTCTTGAGGTGTTTCTCAGCTACTGGTGGTTTCTTTCTAGTTAGAAAATAACAAGGTGCCGCAGCAGGAGCCAGTGCCCTTTCCCCACCACCCTCTCAGTCTCTCTATGGCACCCGCTGGTGGCAGAGCCTCACAGTCTTATTTCTGTTGAAGGTTGCTACTCAGCTAGTCCAGTGAGTGCCTCAATTGGGCACCTTCCAAAGAAAAATAAAACAAAACAGCCTCTGAGCCAACTTGTGTATCAGATAGGTCCAGTAGGGAGACAGAAACCACACCAGGTATTTGAACAGAGAGATTTTAATGCCTTTCTGTTAACCAGCGCTGGGTGTGGTAGCTCATGCCTGTAATCTCAGCACTTTGGGGGGCTGAGGTGGGAGGATCACTTGAGGCCAGGAGTTCAAGACCAGCCTGAGCAACATAGGGAGACCCCAGCTCTACAGTTTTAAAAATTAGCCAAGGCCAGGCACAGTGGCTCACGCCTGTAATCCCAACATTTGGGAGGCCGAGGCAGGTGGATCATTTGAACTTAGGAGCTTGAGACTAGCCTGGGCAACATGGTGAAACCCTATCTCTATTTTTGAAAGAAAATTACCTGGTTGTGGTGGCACACACCTGTGGTCCTAGCTACACTGGAGGCTGAGGTGGGAGGATCCCTTGAGCCTAGGAAGTCAAGACTGCAGTGAGCCTAGATTGCCCCACTGAACTCCAGCCTGGGCAACAGAGTGAGATCATGTAAAAATGATAATAATTAATAAGAAAACATAAGTATTAACCAGGTAGGAAGTTATTAACCATGTAACTGAAAGGTTAAAGGGTACTCAGGGTGTTGTAGAGAGTGTAATTTGAGGAGTCAGGTATCGTCCTCTTG